>VMKM01000651.1:0-270891 GCA_008360985.2 Macquaria ambigua | reverse complement strand
GTCTTCAACCTGCTGCCTGAATTCACCCGCCTGACAAGGGTTTAGGATTCAACTATGGCTTCACAACATTTTGTAAGCTAAAACATTACCATGAAATTGTAATTCATCTCACTACAAGAAAAATACTGCTACACATACCTTTTTAAATTTAGATTTAGTTCAGCTTAATTGGGCTTATGTTTAGGGTACGGTATTACGCTTCTGGAGAAACTAAAGCAGAATGTAGCCAAACTGAACATTTCCTTAAGACGACTGAGCGCAGCCAACTTTTCCAACTCTGTTACAAATAGTCTATAGAGGAAACTTTAACAGCTAAAAGGTGTGGAGCTAGATAACATGTTCAGCTCATCGGTCTCTTCAGCTCTTTCAGGCTTCTTTTCACTATACTTTTTGGCATCTTTAGTAAAGTACTGCCTACAGCTTAGAACTTTTTTTAAATGACAGTTTTCACAGCTTTTAGAGACATATGAAGCATCTTCTAAAGGATATTTAGATAATCTCAGGGGGGGAGTTTGGAAGTGATCAATCTCAGCGGCACTACCTGATAGATAATAATGCTTCAGGGGTGAAAAATGTGCTACTGCTGCTACATCTGAAAACTGGAGAGAGGAGGTGGGTTGTGCAAAGAAGAAAAGTCGCTTTAATAGCAGTGGGAGGATGAACATTTTGCTATTACAAACTATGTGTGATTCTAATGTATTTTGACAGCTCTGTTATTTCCCAGAACTCAGTAGATTTCCACCTCAACTGGAGCCCTCCGCTCACAGCTCATCTTTCTGCGACAAACTGGATGCTATCCAGTAGGCTCAGTGTGTTTCCCACAATCCCAAGTCCTCTCTGCACTGCCATCCTTCTCTCTTACTCTGTCTTTTCTCCTCAAAGTTCAGCATTTCTCTCCCTCCTACATCAGAAACTCATTCCAGCATCCAAGCCATTCTCTCTCCAATGATTGCAGCATTTCTCGCCTTCTCAAGTACGTCTGTGCATTTCCCTCAGGTGCCCCCCCACCCCACCAATCTTATCCCTCCATTAAGCTCCCTCTCTTTTCTCTCTCCACCTCTCACTCTTCTCCACACCTCTCTGTCACTCCCACAGGGCTCTGCATTCAGAGGAAGCTGCCGTTCACTGCTTGCTACCCCCCCTCCTTCCTCTGCTGTAAGTGATCACACTGTTTATATGGCCTTTTTCTTTTATCCAATTTCACACGTCCCAGCCTGTTTACCAGCAGTGGGGGCCACAGAAAGCCGCAGTGCCCTTTTGCTTCAGTCTCCAGCCCCCCCCCCCTTTCTTTTCCTTCCTACTCTCCCTTTCTCCTCTCGCCTCTACCCAGCCAGCAGCTTTGCAGTAGCAATAAATGCTAAGCTTACTTCCCCTGTTTTCAATGAATGTGATTAGGTTTCTATTTTTGTACAGACTTGAATCACATTCAGCTGAGTGTCATTTACTGAATCTGGGCTCTGCTGCTCTGTTCTTAACACAATAAAACAAGTATTGTCCAAGGCCATATACTCTTGACAAAAGCTGTAATTGCAGTATAATGTGTTTAAATGACCTCTGAATGTTAGTTTAATTGAATTAACTAGAACTCATCCATCATAAGGTCTCATCTTTTTCATTAAGATTCAATTCCACCTCTGATAAACTACTAACCCTCTTTGACAACGTTTCAGGAACTAAGGAGTCACAGGAACTTAAGCCAGAAGCTAAACTAGAAACTGAAAGTCTGTTTTGCATTTGCATGTGGTGCACATGTAAAGAATCGTCAAAATTAGGCAAATGAGTCCAATAGTGGTTTAAAATAGGATGGCGGCCAGGGTTGGATTAACCCACTAGGGGGCTCTGAGGAAAAATGAGCTGTTAGGCCCTATTGACCTTACTTTAATGTCAACAAACATTACAAATAATTCCACTCCACACCCTGTTGATAGTAGTGGTAGCCAATGCTGCTTAGTGTGTGAAGCTGTAGCTGTAGGCAAGTTTTAGCAGCCACAAGGATTGTGTTTGACAGCACCTCCACCCTGATAGTTCCTGGTCCATTAGAAACTCCTAGAGAAGGTTTCTAATGGAACTTTTTGGCATCTGGAACTAAAGCAGAATAACTAAATCTAAGACCCTAGTTCCTCAAGTCGAAATGCAGGAAAGGTTCTCAAATGGGCCCCTAGAGTTCCTAGAGTGGAAATGGACTACAGCACACCAATCCTGTGATGTTTGATCCAATCCAGGGGTGATTCAGTCCAAAATGTATCAACATTTTCCTTTTGGTTTCCTCACTTTCCCTTAAAGTTTTATCTCAACAAACATGTCTCAAACTGACCCACCTTAAAGAAATACATGATTTTGCTGTCTTACCCGTAGTTAGATAGATAAAAAGGTCAATATTTTATTTTAAGTAATCTACATTAACATGTGTAGAAATACAAAATGAGTAGGAAGCTTTTACATGTTTTCTACCAGAGCTTTGTGGAAAGTGCATTGGTTTATGCTGTTGCTGCTGGTGACAGTAATAGGATTAATGTGTTTGTGATAAGGTTGGTTCTATAACTGCAACACAGTTTAGTTGCAGTGGTAGCTTTAAAGATAGTAAGCCAGAAGTCACAAAGCAAAAGCAGTTGAAATTAGAGAGGCAGTCTGAGGATGCTCTGCTCTGGAAGCAAGATGCCTGTGAGTGACAGCAGGGATCATGGCTTCACTGCCTGAGAGATATACCTGCAGATGCATGCATGACTCCAGAACGTGTTTCGCATCACCGCGACGTGCCTGGCATGTGTGCACCGCTGCCTGAGGGGCTGCTCTTTTGTTCCACAGATAGAAAACACTGGGCCGGAAAAACAATGCCATTCACAACAAACTCTGCTCTGTTTATTCAGCAATGCAAGGCCTTTGGAAAATGTATAGGACACACACTGCAGTTGTAAGTACTACAATGTGACCCACAGGGTAGAAATGAAGTTTGTACATAGTTTTATGAAAACTATTCATCTGACGATTTTAAAAGGCCACAAATGCAGACAAACAGCAATAGATCTGCATATTAAAACCCCATCCACGTTGCCTCAGCCATCCCCTCGTCCTTTGGTGTAGTTTTATGATTTATTAAAGGGCAGGAGGTGTCAAGCGCAGCCTTGGACTTGGTGATCTTTTACTGACACTGCACTGCTGCATACAAGGCAGACTTTAACTTACAGCTTAATCCAGTCTAATACTCAACTTTGCTTCTCTCTCACACTGTAATAGCTATCTGAGGCCTGTGCTATAGGAATGTAGAAGGAGTACATGACATTAAACAGTTGGTGATAGGTTGGTCAGACCCCCTCTGTGAATTGGTTTGTATTATTACCAGCATGGTTCTGCCAAAGTACTATTGATCAAGCAAACAGCTTCATATCTAATGCAATCCAGTACAACAATACAGACTGATCACAGAGTTGAACCACAGAGCACTCTTACACACAATTGCAAGTTTCACAAAGGTGCCATTCATTGCAAGGCTATTGCATTATATTAAAAATGTATCCTATCTTCTGTATCTTATCAGCATGTGGATAAACAGCTTGTTCTAAAGATGGGCAGATGCTGTGCGATTTAAGCAATTAAGATTTGAACCCCGAATTGGTCACCCCTGACTAGTTTTAAAATAAGAATTCCTGCTAGATCTGCTGTGACATTCAGTTTGAGGGTGGTCATGATCAATGATCTGGCTGTTGGATGATCAGATGGATTTCTGGCAGGTCACAAATGTTTGAGCAGTTCTGATGTTCCACATGGCTGCTGTCAAATATCTGTTATAAACTGTAGTGATATTATTTTAATAAATAATAATATAAATAAGAAATCAAACTGCACCTCACTGCAAAACAGACAGACCGGGCTGTCCTCATGCGGCTTTGTATTCTTTCTTTCTTCTTGCTTTCCATTTAAAGTAGAATTGCAAAAAGTAATGTTGCCTTCTCTCTTTATCTTGTTTGAATAGAACTCTTCCTTTAAGCTTTGAAGAAGGTTCTGTTGAAATTTCAGCTCATGAAAAAAAGTTGACGCTGCATGCTGTTCATTCTAATGGGCTCCTTTTTCTTTTACAAGTTCTTATACTTATTTTCTGCCTCATGTTCATCAGGACATCTTGTGTAGTAGAGCATGCCGCTCTGCAGGGCAGTGTAATGGAATGAATCAATATACAGTACAGTGTATAGTCATAGAACTACAAACCACTTATGTCAACAGATCATTTACCAGAACTGGCTGAAATATTCAAAATTCACAAATTGAACAAACTGAAACTGAACATTGGAGTTTATTACCAACCTCTTCACCTTTTTGCTACATCCACCTACCTGCTACAACACTGCCTCTGATGACTGCATAACAACTGGCCAACAAGTCTTGTGATTGGCCAAAAATGCACCATCCTTTGCACGAGGTTGTGTAAGTACTGTACAGTACCATTAGTGGGGAGAGGTTGCTCTCTTTTTACAACATGCAATGAAGGTATTGAGGCCCAGCACCGTGAACTCAACCACTGAAGCTTTCAAATGTATTAAAGGTGCCGTACATGCTCATATCCTTATAAATACATAAAGGCCACTCACAGACTCGTGGTCCGTCAGGTCAGCCAGAACAAAGCAGCGATACTGCTGCTGGCCAGGGAGGGGTTTGTTGTAGTAGCCGCTGTATTTCTTCTCATCACCCAGAGTGAAGATCTCAGGCAGAGTGTCCAGCTTGGCAGCGATGTAGGGCTGCAGGAAGTCCTGGCTCTGTCTCTTCTTTCTCTGCAGACTGTTGTCAGCACCAGCCTCCAGGAGCTGCCGGAGGGAATGGGCATATCAAGAGGTGGCACGACAATGGAACATAACACAACATGACATAACAAAGCTGATCTCTGTAAGAGAGGGTTTATTTCCTCCCTCAGAGGTCAGTGAAATGTTCTTCACACATTATTTCCGTAATTCTTTTCTATTTCATTTATTTATTTCTCTTCCCAAATGACTTTTGTTGTCACCAATCCCATCCAAATTCGGTGACTTTTAATTCATATCCAGTTTCAGTTCTAATTCCTTCCCATGTTGAGTATTACAGTTCTTCAACAAACAGGTCCTCATACCAAAATGACATTTCCAGTTGTTTGTCACTGCACTCCAAAGTGATCCACATGAGTGCTTAGCTGATGTGGTGCCCCAATCCATACAACAAACTTTCTTTAACATTTTGGTAACCAACACTACTTGGTTAAGCATAGGAAAAAATGTTTTTATGGCAAATAAATTATGGTTAAGTTAATCAACATTTTGGGAAATATGCTTTTTCATCTTTGATGAGATGAGAATAGTGATATCAATTTCATGTGTGCGCATTAAGTGTGAGGTTGGAGTCATGATGTGGCCTAACTTAGCAATAAATCACTTCAGTACATAACTCTCCCTAAAACCACAAACTGTACAACCCATGCAGTTGTTTTTTTCTCCACAGAACCTGCATTGGTCTGAATACAACAAGCAACAGTTTAATGTCAAAGTTATTATGTTGAGGCTTCTTCATTAAACCTCTCTCAGTAATCGGATCAAAGTTCCAATTTGTGAAAATAGTCCTATGTATTAGTCATTTTCTGAATCTACAGTGCCAACAAAAACAAGTGAATCCTTTGGAATTATCTACATTTATGCATAATTCATCCATAAAATGTGGTCTGATCCTCATCAAAGTCACTATAACAGACAAATCAGAATCAGAATCAGCTTTATTGGCCATGTATGTGTACACATACAAGGAATATGGCTCTGTTTTGTTGTTGCAAGTAATAGAAATACAGCTAGAAATACAGAGACAAATACACTCTATGTAAACTAATGACACTCAAATTATTGTTTTCCTGGCCAATGTGGAGATGTGATCAACACATGAAGGAAACATTTGGTTGAGGTCACTGCTGTAAAATAAGGTTTAACTAGTTACTAAAACCAAGGGTTCACTTTCTTTTTCCTACCTGACTTTGAATGTTCAAGTAAATAATTCAATAAATACACCAAAACAGCAACAATTGTTTTTATGTTACCATTTCAGGCAGATGTAGCTTGTCCATTATTGTGACTTTAAAGAATATCAGACCCCATTTTATGACTACATTATGCAAAAATGCAACGACATCCAAGGGGTTCATTTACTATTTCTTGATACTGTATATTGAGACAATAAGCATATAGTATTATGACTACAAGGATCTGGACAGAAACTCAACTCTCGTCTATTCCTGAGTCTTGACAGAAAAGTATCATTGAATATATTGATTCACATGATGATCCTGTTCATGAGTATTATTTGGTGTTTCTAATAGATCTCATTAGTCTAATACATCTTCATTAGAAACAAGAAGTATGGCTGATATTCTTGACAGAAGGTACACTACATGGACATAAGTATGTGGAGACCTTTTTCCCAATACTCCTGTGTACTTTTACTTTGGGGCTGTTTTTCCTGGTTTGGACCCCTTATTGTCAATGAAGGGAGATCTTAATGCTACAGCATACAGTGAAATTTTAGACAATAGTCTGCTTCCAACTTTGTGATTGTCCCTTTCCTGTTTTAACATGACAATGCTTCTATGCACAAAACCAGCTCCATAAAGAAATGTTTTTTTCCCAGTTTCGTGTGATAGAACTTGACGGGCCTGCACAGAGCCCTGACCTCAACACCACACAACACCGTTGGAAAGAACTGGAAAGCAGACTGCGAGCCAGGCCTCATCACCCAACATCAGTGTTGGACCTCACTAATGCTCTTGTGGCTGAATGGGAGCAAATCCCTGCAGCAGGTTCAACATCTGGTGGAAAGACTGAAACCAGGAGAGTGGAGGCTGTTAGAGCAGCATGGTAATGTCCATGGTTTTGGCATTACATGTTCAACTATCTCATATGACTGTAATGTTTGGTTCTGGTGTTTTTTTGGCCATTTAATGTAACTACTGCACTACACGTGGAACAGAACCATGGACAGCCATATATAAAGCCTTACAATGCTATGAATGCAATTGAGATTCAAACCCTTACTCTTCAGACCTCGGTTTCAAATACATGACTCTTCCAAGAATCATTTTTACATAGTAGTTTGAGGTATTTTGAAGTACCCTCAGTTACCATTGTGTGTCATTCCAATGTAAAGACACTTAGCTTATAAAACTACTGTTCTGGTTCTAAGAAAGGTGCACTTTATGATTAGACAAGACTGAATTTGTAGAGTTTTAGGTCCTGCTGTGACCTTCAGAGGGAGAACAGAGGGTCATGGCTTCATTACAGAAGCTTGGCTGTTTCTGTTCTTTCCAAGTATGTGTGTCTCTGTGTGTGTGGGACATCTTTCTCCACCACCTGCTTCCTATCTCCACTTTATATTATCTTTGAGTCAGACTTACCTGCCACCCCTCAATGTTCAATGACAAGCAATGACATGCAGAGAAAATTGTCACTTTACTCACTGGAGAAGCTTCAATCACACATAGACCACATCTGCAACCTTTTTTCTAGTTAAAAGAGGAACAAAAACAAAACAGATTTCACTAATGATTCTGCTCCTGGTGCATTTACTTAACAACCTCTTTGGTCACACAACAGAAAAATCCTGACAGTTAAGCAGCCGAGCTAAAATTAAGAGTAAATCATGTATTGGTTTATTAATAACTCTCTACAGACAGTAGCTCTTGCGATAACAATAAAACTCTCTCTAATGCTGGGCTGATACTAAAGGCATCACAGAGTAAGGTAGCTACTGCATGATTCCTTTTCCTGAATCAAGTGTCTGCTCATATGTTTTTGTCATCAGGGGTCAAAGCACATGGTGTTCTAGCTTCACTGTATTTGTTACCATTATGCCAAAATGAATGTGCAGGCTAGGAGGTCCAGCATATTACATTCCTGTTTCTATTGCACATGGTGAATTTAAATCAGTGTTAATGACAACATTTTTTTCTTGATGACTATATTTTTCCATGACAAAAATTAAACTAAAATTAAATAAAAAGGAACCTTTGAAAATAAAAACAATGCATAATGTGAAATAGACAAATGGACAAATCTCCTAATTACTGTTTTAATACAAAGTCTGATTCAATGACCTGCATGCAAAGCAGTATACTCCACCTCCCAAAAATATCTTTTCTCCAGAAGCTGATTTAGCTGTTAGACCTGTTGCACTAATAAGCAGCATCTTACATTTCACAAACATTATGTCTGCCAGTAATGTTAGCTAACTCTACCAGTTCTTGGAAGGAAAAAACTAACAGATCTATGGGCTGAATTCATCAACAGTCCCATTGAAAATAAGACATGACGCTGTAACAAAACAGCTGGGACAAGTTACAAAAACCGGCAGGCCAGCACACCGACATATATAAAAGGTAAGCTAACGTTAACATAATATTATTAAAGGCTGGGAATGTGGGTGTAATATAAACGTAATTTTTACTTGGCCATGTTCGTAGGTTTTCAGTAATGAGAGCATGATTAATGTGCAGCCAACCATCTAAATCTTCCTCTAGAACTTGAATTAGCTGCTTGTCTCAAGCTTAACCCAGAGTGATCAGTATTTTAGTGAACACATACTAACTTCTGAATGATGACACTGTTCTGCAGTTGAAAGCACAGGTACCTGCAATAATGACCAGCGAGCAAGAACAACAGACAGTGAGCACCGCTGTCGCTCACTGACAGTAACCTGTAGCCTCCGAATGCTCAGAAGATATATAATTATTAAGCAAACGACCAAAATGAGACAATCATTTTACTAACCAAAACTAGACTGAAAACTGAAAACTGAAATTTAGTTTTTGTTGACTAACAATAATCAAATGACTAGGAATAAAACTAAATCAAACTCCATACAAATGAAATAAAGCCTGCAAACAAGTTCAGGCAGTCAACTCGAGTCTGCTGCTACAGTCACATGGCATACTCATATCTCCAATGCACCCTTTTAACTTAAGCCCTCAGTGCTCTGTTCACTCTCTTGCTGCATGCCTGCTGCCAGACTGTTCACCTGAAAGCTATGATGTCACTAGCCCCAACTCCACTCCAACATCCACCTGTAGGCTCTGAGTGTATTCCACTCAGGGGAAGTTAGTATTGTCACTCCCTGCTGTCCTGAGCTTGGTGTTTCCTTATGATGAGGTGACAAGGTCAGAGCCTAGAGTCAAATATCAACGCTGTATATATTCTACTCTCACATAATAATCAATTCCACGTGAGTTGGCTGACTCTAATAACACCAATTCATGTCAATGAGCTGTGACCAGGATAAAGTAGAGAAATCACACCAATCTCAACTGAGACCTGTCCTGTATTCTTTTAAACTAAATTCTAAATCACCATCACACTCCATCCAGACACACATATAGACACACAGATACTGCATCCAGCTTGTGAGATCTGCTGCCTCCATCTTGTTCAAATAGTAGAAAATGTCAGACTTGTGTGCTGATTGTGGGTGTTCTAATGAAACAAATACCAAAACCAAGCAACAGGGAATTATATTTCATAGATGAGAAGTTATTTTATAATATTTTACTGTTACGGACATGTTGAATTTGATATATGACAATAAGTAATCCTCCTTTGAAGCTAACATAATGTTAAGTGACTGACCTGATACTAAATTAAGCTAATTTATGTCAGGTAAAGAAAAGAAAGATGAACATTTTTATTTAAGTAATATATCAGTAGGATTATCAATCAGCTGTGTTGCTCTGTGTATTATTGTGTTAAGTATGTTAGTCCTAAACGATGTGTGTAAAGGCCTTTACTGCTGCATTTCCCAAACAACAATGGCATTGCCTGCCTACCACATCACAACACTTAAGCAAAAGTATATAGATTTAATTAATCAGGAGACACTTATGTCTATAATGAAGCAAATCCAGAGGAAGGACAGGAGGATCTACAGTAAGTGATAAGATACCTAGCTCCATGTCTTTAGGCCTTAATCTACTTTAGTTAGTTTTGCATAGATGTACTCACATGACAGTCATTTCCATGTTATTTCCATAATGCATAATTATTGACATAATGCTAAAACCAATGCTCCTAATGGTGGTGTGGTTCCAACTGCGCAACCTTACCAGTCTGTCTTCGGTACTGTCTTCAGGTACAGTAAAGCTTCCAATGACCACTCTTCCTTTACAGTCTACTCAATAAACACTTTGGAGAACACAATCCAGTGCAGTTACTCATTAGAGGCTGCTTATGTAAATGACACGAAAAGAACCCTGTTCACTTATAGGTTAGGAAGCACTTGGAAGTGAAACACTAAAGCTATGGCTAATGGATTTTTACTGACAGCAGTAATTATATACAATTGCAGGAAAAATGAGAGAGCACTCCTTTACAGCTGCTGCAGCACAAACTGAAACTTTATGATTTTGGTGTCACCTTGAATTCCTTGATGGTTGTTTAACGTTTCAGTAGCAGGGGCAACTCAGCACTTAATCTTCCACCCCTGCAGAGTGAAGACAAACATAATCCAGAAAGGCTGACTACTAGAACTTGTTTAAGTGGGCTAAGAGATGTTTTTCATATTTATCAAGAGCCAAATTCAGGTCAGCCAGTGAATAAACTTTGCACTACCCTCAAGTCATTTTTGAGTTATTTTCTAAATAAGAGCACCCACCCTAATTCCCTCCCCACCAACAAGAACCTTTTTTTCAGCTCAACATTAATCCCATATTTTACAGAAGGTGCCAAGCAAAGACAGGACCCCACATCACCCCCTCTGCCTACTGAGAGGTGCAGCGCTTATTATGTCATAGGTCAAACCTGCACATTTTGTCATGGAGTTGCACCTGGGATCAAACACACAGCAATACTCAGAATAAACCTATTTACGCTATCAAAGCTGTGCAGTTATCAGATAGAACGTACAATGCAGGCCTTATGCAGAGTAGTACATCATGGGCACTTGCGAAGCATTCAGATATAATTCTTGCCCATTTATATTTCAGGGCAATACACACTTTAAAGAGAAACATTACTTTCCTAATCCAACAAATGGAAGGAGCTGTTGACTAGCAAAGGCCAAAGATATCAGCCTACCAAGAGACTATGAGTATTCATCAGTGCCATGGGAATGGGAAAACCATATTATGTTATATCTATGATTTTAAAAATGTTTATAATACTTACAGAGGGGTCTGTAACTTTACAGACAAACACAGGGTTATATGTTAAAACAGTAATGTATGATTGAGAAGCACGTTGGAGATGTGTAGCATGGATACATGTTGTACATTACTCTGTAACTCGAAAACAAAGAGCAGCAAAAAGCAGATTGTCATTACATTTCTTGTTGATATTAATGTCCTCGAGCTTGGTGATCCCCTTACTTTTTGTCTCATGCCAGCATTTGGCCTACTTCTCTACTTACCTTTACAGTTTTACTGCTCCAGAACCCTTGCTCTAGTGCCACCCGTAGTTGTGTGCTTTCTCTCCTCTTTCTCTCTCTCTCCTTCTGTTGCTTTCTGCAGGTGTTTCTGCCTCCGGAGCTGTGGAGTCTGGATCTATGGTTGCACCTGCTGCCCCCGTGCTCCTCCTCTGCACCCACTGCTGCTATTACTGTTATTGTTCTTATTATTAGTATTGCTATTATAATATTGCTCTTAGTATTATTTCTGTTGGTGTTATCATCAATACCATTGCCATAACTATAGCTTTGCATCTCTGTGTGGAACTGTACTGTGCTGCTGTATGTTCTCTTTCCTCCTGCTCCCCCGATGACCGCCCACCTAGAGCCTGGTTCTGCTTGAGGTTTCTACCTGTTAAAAGGGAGTTTTTTCTTGCCGCTGTCGCCTAGTGCTTGCTCATGGTGGGAACTGTTGGGTCTCTGTAAATATAGTCGGTCTAGACCTGCTCTACTCGAAAAAGTGCCCTGAGATAACTTTGTTATGATATGGCGCTATATAAACAAACTGAATTGAATTGAACCTTCAGGTCCAACTGTCAGCTTTGTACACAAGATATCGAATAGTTGGACTGCCATGAAATTTGTTGTGGATATTGGTGGTCCCCTCTGATTTTGGTGAGCTCTTGCACAGCCTTTCCCCTATCATAATGCCCATGCCAACATTTGAACCTTCACAACATTTCCACATTAACGTAATACTTACTAAACACTTTATGTTCCATGGAGGAACACTGTCCATTTTGGTGGTTGAACAAACTTTCCTTTCCATCGTTAGGCTAAATGGCCAAGTTTGTACACATGACATTTCCATGTGTACAAACACATGAAAATGTCCAGTTACTCTTCTGGGCTGAGGTCAAACATATTTTCAACCCTGCTTGCCGCCTGCAAGGCTGTAAGAATCACTATGTTGTTCTTCCCATCCAACCATTTCATATTGTTCTGTGTAATGAATACTGCAGCCTCAGGACTCGTTGGCAGTGAAGATACAGCACGGAGCCAGTCAGTTTAAACAAAGATACTGCAAATAACATGGAATAAGATCATCAACAGCCAAAGAATGCCAAAACAGGTAGCACTGTGTTCTTTGTAATCTACATGAGGGGGGTTGAGAGGCTGCCTCATGATCACAGCATTTCTGGATCAGACCATGGTAGTGATATTTCAAAAACTGCCAAGGTGCCCCTTAATTACAATACTTGATCCCCATTTATGCTAGATATCAACCTGCTCCAAGTGCAGCCACTGAAAATTAGACTGATACTGAAGATTAGAGCTACACACACACACACACACACACTCTTGATTTTGTCACTTAGGAGGCCATTACATTAACTTTTCATTAATTCCCTGGAGACTTATCCAAACCTTAAAGGTACCCTGGGGAGGTTTTGACCACAAGTGGCTCTATGGTGCATGGACCTTTTTCACAGAAGACATGTTCATATGTCACAGTAGGAAAAATATAATACAGTGAATGATGGCTGAATTCCATTTAGCTGCTTCAGTTTCAGGGTCCTGGTATTGTGCATGCTGACTCACTGTCACACTGCTGTGGCTTACTGGGACACTTGGATAGAACAGAGCCATTGTTATTGTCATTAGCAACACCTGCTTTTCCTACTATGACAAGTCAAAATGTCTGCTTATTGTTTTCAGGAGCAGGTCCCTGCTTTCTTTGTATCACATGCCACATATCACCAGTATTCACACAAAAATGCACAAAGCATGTGGGTGTCACTACACACAATCCTGCCCACTGCAGAGGTTGGTAATGCAAATGTTAAGTGGAAGGTGTCCCTTAGCTTTGCGCACTTCCACTGATCCCCAATTGGTGGCTTTAATGCAGCAGGAAATGTAGCAAAGAAAATGCTAGCTAGTAAAAATGGATTTAAAGAAAAATGCA
Source organism: Macquaria ambigua (assembly GCA_008360985.2). Classification (NCBI taxonomy): domain Eukaryota; kingdom Metazoa; phylum Chordata; class Actinopteri; order Centrarchiformes; family Percichthyidae; genus Macquaria; species Macquaria ambigua. Next base: position 257,558 of record VMKM01000651.1, on the reverse strand, counting down.
GGTTTTATCCAAAAAAGCTGCTTTACAAATGTCTTTTAAGAAAGGAAATGCATTCAACACTTCTATTGGGCCCCAAGGAACCCATGCAAGAAGATTCTAAATATTTACTGATTGTACAAGAGGTTCTTGCATGAGGTTCCAGTGTGTTTTGATGATGCCTACCCCCAACCCTAACCCCGACCTTCACCAAAAACCCAATCTTAAGCTGAAAATGGAATGGTTTACCTTTTTGGGAGCAGCTTTTAGGGACTCGCCGCACCAAATGGGTGGTGAGTTCCTAAAAAGTGACTGTGTGAACAGACTTTGTCCCCTTTACATGACTAATACAAGTACACGTCCACTCACCTCATGTACGTCCATGTCTTCAGGGTTCTCCCATCTTCTCACAGAAGCCGGAGTGACAGGGACAACCACTATGTAGTACCATCTGTATCAAACACAGAAACACAACTGCATTACACACATATGCTGTGTATACATACACACAAAAACACGCAGAGCTTTAATGTGAATTATATTCTGTTTCATTTCAGCCATCTATTGCTAATGTTTTTGACGAAGTGTCTTGAAGGACTTTTCTATTTGTTCTAAAGTTTTTACATTCACATCTCCTCTTGCCCTCTCCTGAACACCGATGGGATAAGTTCGGCACTGGGAATGATGAAAAGGTCTGGGCCAGGCGTTTACATAGAGATGTATTAGTTTGTTTTTTTTCTTCATCAGCCCCACTTATTACAGCTTACTTATGGGCAATTTCTTCAGAGAAACAAACACTTGAAACACAATTAAGTCCAAGTAATTCGCAGTGCCTGTCTGCTTGACCGAGCTGGGTAATAATAAAAAATAACTGCAGTCTTTGCATTGGGATTCCCTTTGCTGATCAATTGTGGTTTTGAAGCTCAACTCTTAAATAAATTGCTTTTGGGTATCAGGAAAGAGCTCAGGAGCGGCAGTGGGGTTATTGTTAATAAGGCCATGTGGTTATAGGTTGTAATCATGGCGTTGTTGGGTTGTGGGACTGAATGTTTTGTTTGCTCTTGAAGCTACTCTGACCAAAAAAAGAACTCTCTGCTGCAGCTGATAATTGGCTGGTTATGAACTGGCTAGAACAGGACGAGAAGTAAATAAACCAGGCTTGTAAGTTGTAATAGCCGTTGAAATGCCCCCCCCTGCGGACAAGCTTGTGTCTGAGCTATTGATTTAACACAAAAAAACATTGTGTGCATCTTTGTGTGTCTCCACTCGACTTGGCCTCACAGGGCTGCTGAGTGGTGAGGCTTTCTGTGGTCTTCAGAGTGCTCATACACTGAATGTATGCTGGAGAAAATAGTGTGGCACACAGAATATAGCAGCACTCTCTGAGATGACTTCTCCCATCAGTATGAGGTGCAGTGATGGAAGAAGTACTCCGATTCTGACCTTAAGTAAAGGTAGCAATACCCAATATGAAAGTACTTACTAAGTAATTATTATTATTGATGCATTACATATAAGGTGCATTTTAATGTTGCAAATTTGAACTACTTTATATACTGTTGGGTAGTTTAATAACAATGTATTTAAAACTGATCATATATTTTGTATGTCAAATCTTAATCTGCAAAGTAACAAAGAACTATAATTATCAGATAAATGTAGTGGAGTAAAAAGTATAATATTGTTTTCTTTCATTTCATTGTGCAGCCCTGTGTCGTAGAATGGCTAATAAATGTACCTTGAACCTTGAAATGGTGTGGAGTTGAAGTATAAAGCAGCATAAAATGGGAATACTAAAATAAAGTACAGGTACCTCCAAATTGTACTTAATCCACTTTACACTACCTGTTCTGCACCAAACAGCAGACAGACCCAGTTAAAGACTAGCTGGTGAACATAGTGGAGAATTTAGCAGCTAAAGAGCCAGATATGTTTCTCAGGAATTTGTGGAGACCAAACAAGAGCTAAAAGATATTTGAATATTGGACTTACATTGATCATGTGGCCAGAGACATGGATGCTAATGTTGCTCAGTGTCTGCTGGATGTGTAAATAGGCAACTATTTACTTCTAATGTTTCTAATGTCAACTTTATAAGGTAATGATATGTTGAGTTTGTTATGCTGCCCCCTGTGGCCAAAAAATAAATTAATGCAGCTTTAAGAATAATTATGAGGTACTTGTACTTTACTTTACTTGTCCCTCTACTCCACTACATGTAATAGACAATTATACCATACTTACTAGTTACTTACAGATATACACTATGTTAAAGATGAAACAGTATGTAAAATAGTTCAGATTAGCTTATATCATCTACAACATTACAATGCTACTTACACATGAATTAATGCATGTATAATAATAAATCAGTAATACAATATAACTAAGATAATACAATACACCAAAAAAAAAAAAAAACTTAAAATCATACCATTACCTAATATAAAATATCAAACCACTTAAATGCAGATAGATGATTTTGAGATGAGTATCTATAAATATCTCAATACTTCAAATTCAGTGGTACCTACATTTCAACATTAAGAATTCAGTAGTGGTTAATTTGATCAGAGTCAAGTATTCAAATTATTATAGCTATTATTTGCTTCTATACAAGGCCAGCCTTAATTACTTTCCACAACCTTAAAACCAAACAGAGGAGGATATGTGCAGAGGAGAGAAGACATTTTAGAGCCATCTCTGGAATCCCTATTTTTTCAGTTTGGTTTCCCCTCAGACAAACAAACAGCACAGACCTGACGGGGGCTCCAGCAGGGACTCTGGGCAGACTGATGGTCACTTTACCACCCTCCTCCACATCGTGTTGGTATCGAGATGGTTTCATCTTCAGCAGGTCTGGAGCCGTTCGGATGGAAACCTGCTGCTGGAGGCCGCCGGCACTGTTTCCCCGGCTCATTAGCACAAAGGAATAATCAGTATCTGGCTGCAGCTGTGTGATCAACTTCCTCTTCAGGTTGCCTTGAACCTCCACACTCTGCTGGTTGTACAGGATCTGAAGCAGGATGAAGTTTCTTACTAACACTGATACGGTTTGATAAATCACATGAGCTTTACTACACTGGTTGTCTATGGAAAGAACTGGAAATGATTCAAAGAAAAAAAAGTTATTTTTCCTTTGTCTAAATGACCTTGACAAAAATACAATTCTGGAGTGAGTAATGAAGTTTGATATCATTTAAATTTGTATGCCTTGCAAACATGTATTATAAAAGTTGAATATCATCAGCATAAAGTGACTTTAATGATCCCCCCCTCTTCCTTGCCCTATTGTTTCGTCACTATGACTTATTACCCTCTGACCTTATAGGAATAGTTCAACATTGAGGGAAATACACATATTTCCTTTATTGTCAAGGGTTAGGTGATAAGATTGATACCACTGTCATCTGTACTCTAAATTTGAAGCTAGAGTCAGCAGCTGATTAGCCTAGCTTAGCATAAATACTGGAAGCACAGGGAGACAGCTAGCTATATAAAATACAACTACCAACACCTCTAAAGACTGATTAACACGTTATATCTTGTCTGTTTAACCCGTACACAAAAAGAAAAGTAAAAGTAGTGCCCTGAGATAACTTTGTTATGATATGGCGCTATATAAATAAAACTGAATTGAATTGAATTGAATTGAAAATGGCTGTGATATTACATGCAGCACCTCTGGCAATAGCACAGGTTGGCATATGGTGTGAGAACATGTTTTGGGTTTGGTCTCTGTACAAGTACAATGGTACCAAAACTGGCAATTTATTCGTCACAGTAAGACTTCAGGAAGCTGCTCATAGTCACAACTCCTGGATATTGTTTGCCAATATTTCCATCACTAAACTTTCCTTTAAAAGCTTCAGGTGTTGGTTGGCGAATATGTTCTCTATGCACAGAGCCAGGCTAACTGTTGTCCCCTGCTTCTAGTCTTTCTGCTAAGCTAAGTTAAACATGTCCTCTTTAGCTCTGAACTTAATGCACATGATGCAAGTTTGACATCAGTTTTACCCTTGGAAAGACAGTGATTAAGCACATTCTAGGTATTCCTTCAATAGAGTGGCACAACACATCTTTCAATTTTTTGTTGTCTCTGGCCTTTTATCAAAACTTTCATTTGTATTTATTTGTGCATTATATGATAAGATTGTTATTTGTAGCTACAATTCACTTAGTTGTATTATTGTATCTGTTTTACAGTGCTGTGACCTTGCTGCCTCCTGTGTTCTCTGCTTTGGATTTTGTGAAGCACTCTATAACTCATTGTTTTGTTACAAGGTGCTATAATAAAGCATGATTTACTTGCTTACTATTATTTAGTTGCTGGTCCATGGTCATAAACTTTTTGCACTTTTGCTTATCATCAGAGCTACACAGTGCCAAAGGCTGAGTGACAAGTCAGACAGGCCCCTTAACAAATAGCCAGTCATAAAGTATAGCGAATTGATTTTCTTGATGATTCATGGAGCAGCTGTTCTGTTAAGAAGGCCAAAAGAGCAAAATGTTTCACAAAGTTTTTTATATTTTTTGATCATAAGTCAGTCTCTATGGTTATTATTCCATCATAGTGGTCCATATTATTGTCTGGGAAGCAGTTTGAGATGGTGCCCGAGTCGTTCTTTGGTCTCTACTGCCTAGCCATATTTATTGATATTTACAAACACTGACTACTTGGTCCTAAATTATCAGCAAAGCACTCTTTTAGTTGTTAAATTCAGTGGCAGTAATGTGTGTTTCAGTGCTGCAGCTGCTGTCTAGGTGGAAGCGTGGACTGATCTTACCTTGAGAGGCACTTGAGATTTGTAGGTTTCTGGCACTTCCCAGGTCAGCAGGACAGAGGTTTTCATCACAGCCGTCACACCAAAGTTCTTGGTGAACACTGAGGGAAGGTCTAGATGATTATTAGGTGGTTAATTTAATTGCAGATATGACTTAGATGGTTCAAAGTTGAAGAGTTGGTGCACAAAACCAAGAAATAATATGTTAACTAAAATGGGAGAACAATTTGTACACTATGCACTAATATTCATCAAAATGAGAGCATAGCGTCTGTATTACTTGGACACAGTATCGTCTCAGTCTAGTGATTTTATTCTTTTCTGTCATCATTTGTTGACCAATATCAATTACTTAAAGCTGCACTAATCAATATATTTAATATCAATAATGGATCAAATGAATATGTGTTATATGAAAGGGGTCACTCAGAGTGATGATCACACAGATAATTATCACCACCTCTGCAGTTCCTTTCAACTCTACAGAGCGTTTTAGCATCTTTCAGCTCATTGGTTTGATTTTACAGCCCTCAACTGTATTGTTTTGGTTCAGTCTCACAAGTGACATTTTGCATGTTGATATATCACTTTTTTTTAACCTGGTTAAATGCCTTATAATAAGTACTAACTCAAAATAAAAAGTTGGTTTACACTCTTTTACCAAGCTGGTTCTGTGAGAGAAAATAACTGGCCACCTGTTGGTTAAACTGTTTAAAATGAGAGTCGTAACTATCATATGAAACAGACAACCTTGTTTAGTTGCATGAAACTACAAGACCCATACAAGTTAGCATTAGTAGTGCCATACCACACATAGGTTATAAAGTTTGAATACAATATTTCCACAGACTGCAACAAGTTGTCCAACACAGACAGAGGGGCCATAGCCCCGTCTAGGACTTTTTTATCCACTGTGTGGGAGACAGTCCCAGATGTCTTGTGGTTTTATGTGATACTAAAGTGGGTAAGTTAAGGCGATGTACATTTGCCAAACCAACCAGTTAGTTCTCAATGAGGACTCCTCATCCTTGAACTCTTCTCTCTTGTAAAACCAAAACATACTGTTTGAAAATGTTTTTGAGTGTGGACTTGCTTCACTGCTGCCCCTTGTGGCATTGGAGAAAACAGTCACCCACAATGACAGCACTTCTCTAGTTCTCAGTTCTTCCAACTGTAGTTGCAGTGGGTGTTTTCCACTCTACGGCCTTGAAAACTTACTTGGACAAGCAACACAAAGGTGAAATATAAGCTTTACTTGAAGTGTTTTCAAACACTATGTTTTGGTTTTACAAGAGAAAAGACTTCAAGGATGAGGACTAACTGGTTACTTTCGCAAATGCACATCTGGTTAACTTCCCCACCTCTTAAAGAGCAGCCTGCCCTAAGCTCTTCTTTAGGAAGCATCACTGTCTCCCTCGCAGTGGATGCGACAGTCCCAGATGGGGCTAGCCAAGGCAGTGGCATAGCATACACCGAACACAAGAAGAGTGGAGCCATGACTGTTGTTGCAGTCAGTGGAAATATTGAATTTAAATGCTGTAGACATTGGTAAGATCACAAAAATACCAATGAAGATGCAACCTGCTGCTGGATGAAAGGTGAAAAAAAGGCATTTTTTTCTTTTAGATTTGTATGGTTTGCATTGTAAAGACTAAGGGCTCTAGTTTCCTGCTGGCATAAAGCCAGCGGTAGGGCACACGCAGTTTTTATGCAATTTGTTTTTTTTTTTGCATCTTTTTGGTAATTTCCTGCTGGTTAGGTAGCGCAGTTCAATTTCGGTGCTCATTTTAGCACTAAACTGAGTATGTGTTTAAACAGATGCAGGGCAATGTGTAGTGGCTTTTAGTTGGCAGAGGTGCACGCACACAGACCTATCCAAAACCACAAAACTTCAGGTAACTTTCACGTATGCTAAGTTTGACTTCTTTCCATTTGCTACACATTTTTCTACTTCAAATTGATATAAGTATTTGCTGTTGTGGCTAATGTGCATGGAAGTGTATCCATATAACCAGTAACACCACAAAATGATCCATCCTATATGCCGCAAACAAATACAACATGTTAGAGAAAGTCAAGTTAATTTATCCTTTATTGATCCCCGTAGGGAAATTAATTCTCTGCATTTCAGTGTTAGGAGCAGTGGGCAGCCGCTGTGCAGCGCCCAGGGACCAACTCCAGTTCTAAGCCAGTGCCTTGGTCAAGGCCACTGACAGGAGAATGAACCTAACATACATGTTTTGATGATTAAAACATATGAGGTTGTTTTTTTTATGGAGCAGAGTCCTACAGGGGTCCACTTTGCAAACCAGTACCTGCCCTGCACCGGCAAAGCTCATCACGAGGATACAGGACAATGTCGGGGTGCACAACGGCAAGAGGTAAAATAAAAAAATAATTAAAATAAATAAAAATGCACTGTTAGAGCAGATTGCAGAGGTTTTCAGTGGATTATGTTCACTTGTGTGTCCTTCTGCTCAGAACCAACTTGATGGCAGAGGATCCACACTCACACCACTCCAAAATACTGCATGCTTTACACACAGCTGGCACAGCGTGGATACCTTAGATCTTCTGACAAGACACGGGGATTTAATGGTGACTGACCTTGTGCGACCTTGTGCGTCTTCAAACTCTATTTTTCATTTCTTTTAAGATATGAGGACTGTTTAATTTTTTTCTGCTGGATAAATAAGGACTGATATTTTGCATTTGCACTTCATTATTTTCATTCAAAGACATAAATGAGTCTTTTCAAATATGCAGAGGAGGAGCTGTGGAGTTTAAATGTATTAATTTGCCTTTATTAATTGTTTTAACAATGACGACCAGTCCTGCCAATATTCCAGCAGCTGCATCACCAGTAGACATCATTCTATCATTAACAGCATATTTGGGGCATGCAAGTTAATATTTGGGTTGCTGTTTAGTTTTTATTTTGGAACTTCAGGTGTTTCATGAGATGAACTTTTTTCTTTCTCTGAGACACCTCAGCCTCTCTCCCCTGTGTCACCTGGTGTTGTTTTTAAAGGGGACGAGAGGAGCTCACGTTGGTCATTAGTCATTACACAAGCTAGTCTGACTCCACCTGCTGATTCTGTATTCCTACTACTAATAATGTATTCTGCCTCTTTCCCATGTGCCAAGCTGTGCCTTTGGTCACCAGAATTGCAAAAACGTGCTGGTCACCCTGATGTGCACCTGTGCCTGGAGATTTTATTTGTGTTTGCGCCCTATTTCAGGAAAATAGAGCCCTAAATGTCCAAATCATGGAGTAATGTATGGACTGCTGAGGTCAGATGAAGCTACAGTAAGCAGTATACAAGCACAATGCAGCACTGATCAATAGCCTGTGGTTCTCACCTGGCATGGAGGTGGACATGGTTCTGCTCTGAATGCTGGGGCTGATGGGTCCTCCCCCTTTGCTGGTGAAAGCTTGGACCCTGATGTCGTAGGTTGTGTCAGGCTGCAAACCGTGGATGGTCATCTCTGTTTCTGTGGTACTGTTGGTGTTGTTGTGCTGGCTATTGATATCTCTATACACCACCACGTACTTGACAATCTTCCCGTTCCTCTCGGCAAGAGGAGGGGGGTCCCAGGCCAGCTTGGTGGAGGTGGCGGTCAGGCCTTCCACACTCAGATTCTGGGGGTAGCTGCTGGGAATGTCTTCAGGAGTGCTGATCTCCTTCACATACTCCTCCCCATTGCCTGCTCGGTTTTTGGCGCACAGTTTGAAGATGTAAGTGGCTCCCTTGTGGAGGCCGGTGACTGTGAAATGATCATCTGTCTGTCTGAAGTCTTTGATAATGAAAGCCTCCTCCTCAGCTCTCTTGTACTGCAGCTGGTATCCTACATGCTCCCCCACCATCTCCTTAGGGGGCTGCCACTGGATCAGGGCAGTGTTCCCTATGGTGGTGCTGATCATCATAGTGGGCTTGCCAGGCACTGAAAGACAGGAAACATTTTCCAGCATTCCCATGTCTTGATTACTTGAAAACTCCTACATAACCAAATTCAGGAAAAACTAAAAATCACAGCTCAAACACATTGACGTTTTATTTTAGTTGCTATACAGCTGCTGTTTCCTGGCTCAGCATTAACTACAGCATTTTTCTTTCTAATTGCTGTATTTTCTGGTTGGGTACAGAAAATAGGAACTATTTTTAAAAGATCTCATAATTAAGGTTATGATATTGGCTACATGCATTGTACTTACCAAAGTAATGGCTGAGATCTTGGAATCATTAAAAATTGGTCAGATGGGGCAACAAGCACAAGCAGTCAGACAATACAGGTTGTAAACAAGCCAAAAGTTTTACCAGACTACCCACCACTTTATTTGGAGGTAAAACAGAAAGTGAACGCACCCATAATGCCGCAAACAATCCCTAATTGCACATGAAAACTGGGGCAAGTATGGTAAGTCAAAGTTGAACCTGGAATTTAGTCTGTAACATTTAATGGATGTTTTGAACGGACAGTTTGAGTTGTAATTTTAACATTCACCTCGATTTTCTCTTCAAAATATGTTTGGCTAGGCTGGGGATTTGTTTGCAACCTGCCTGAGTCTGACTGCTGGTGCTTGTTGCCCTGTGGGCTTATTTTTAGCTATGTTGCCGCATTCCAAGATTCTTCAATCTTAACAATTACTTTGGTGAGTACAATGTTATCATAATCAATAGAACCAATGGATGGAATAACAAAAATAAAAAACATGGTTTTCCTTTAACCATAACCCTTACCTTTTAACCATGATGTAAAAGGTTCCCTTACCTTAACAAAGTTGTTGTTTTTAACCCAAACCATGATCTTTCCCTAACCCTTAAAAAGTATTTTTTTGCCTAAACCTAAACAAACCTTAACCATAGCGGTGGCAGATCAGGAAATGTACTGACAAAATAATGTTGTCCTGGTTATAGTGGTGTCAATTTAACGTTAATTTGGGTCATGGAGTTGTTGGTAAAGTCACTTATACAGCTATTTCTATCAACATTAGCTAACAGAAGCATGGTCATACCAGAACAAGAAAAGCTGTATCAACAAAACCCCTGAGGGTATAAAACTGAGCAAGGTTGAGTTTTATTGCTTATGAATTCACCTTTCATTTGAAGAGGCAGAATGCGTTATTCGTCCTTTCAAAATGTACTTAGTCTTGTCCCAGCTGACCACTGAATGTATGATTTTGGTGTTGTCAAAAACGTGAAGATGGACTTTAACGTAATGAGGAAAAAATGGTAAAAACATTCATTTTAAAATGTGTTGCCTAACAGGTAGCTGCAACATATAAATCTACACACAGCACATACCTGCTCCTGTGGTGGTGACCACCTTGGCTTTGCTGCGAGCTCCATCGCCCTTGGTGGTATAGGCAGCCACAGTCACAGAGTAAGTAGTCTCTGGGAGCAGACCTGTTATAATGGCCTCCTGTGTGGTAGGAGAGACAAAGAGAAGAAGAAAGGGGGGAGAGAGGGAAAGAGAGTGAGAAAAAATATATAGAGACAGAGAGAAATGGAGACAGAATGGAAGAGAAAGGAAAAGACAGAGAGAAAAGGGCAACAACATTGAGACAACGGCCTCAGTTAAATTGGCGTGCTGTCTGTTTACTGTACCAGACACATTAGACAAGTCAAGTGCACACAACATGCTTCATTTCCAACACTCCCAAAGGCATTTAAACTGCTTTTTTAGAAAAAAGTAAAATTAATTTAAACCTGGAGTGCATTTAGATGAAATCCTCAATGAAGTTCATGGTTCCTGGTTTTCGACTATACTGGAACATTGACCATGAACAGAGCTTATATTGCACTGGTTACATATCAGCCCCTGGAAGTAGTTATGGAACAGATGTGTTTTATAGATGCTCCTGACCCATTATTGGCTATAAAGATACTATTTATATTATATTATGTAATCAGTACGTACAAAAAACCTTAGTTGTAAACAAGCCAACAATTTATTCAGATGATCTAAACCACTTTTTATTTGGATGTAAAAACGAAGGTAAGCACATCCAACATGTTGGAAATAATCCTTCATTGCAAAGCAAAACTGTGTGTGCACAACAATGGAAAGTGTGATGGATCAAAGGTGCAGCAGGTCTGCAAGTGGGTCTGTAAACCGTGATGGATTATTACCTAATGGCCAAATTGCCATTTTGTCTTCCAAATAAATTTGACTAATGTGGAGGTTTGTTTAGAACCTGAAACAGATTATTTTGTGAATATAGAATATGTACAGAGTTAATTTAAATTTGGCTTCTAGGCTCTGATCTAGTCACTTCAAAGATAGAACAAGTTCAGCACATCAGGAATTGGGGAGTGATGATAATAACCTCAAGGTGCTGTAAGCTTTATTTTTTTGTTGCAATAAGTGTTAAATTGCTCTGACAGCCATCACTGAAATAGTGTGTTTGATCAGTAACATGGGTATCTGAGTCCTTCTGCTGTGCAGTAAACAGAAAATACATTTTCTGGTATCCCGTTCCCACTTTATCCAATCAGGAGAGAGAGCTCCACAAAGAGGCGGTCCTCTCTGCACGTTCATGGACAGGCAGCTAGACTGTGATTGACCATGGCTGAAAAGGCCAAGCTACCTATTCCAGCGCTCCCAGGAACAGCTTACACCACCGAATATGTAAAGCTAATGAAGACTGCTGAAGAACAGAGAGGACAAAAAAAAGCTGCAAGAAAAAAAAGAGACAAGAGTCAACCCACATTTACATCAGTGTGGCCTTTGATTGCTGGAAAAACTTCAAAGTTTTGAAGGGGTTGAAAAGTGATGCACAGCTGGCCTTACTGCTTCTGGACAGGTAAGCTATATTTTACAGTAGCTATATGGATATCTGTTAGCCAGCTAGGTTTGTTGGTGTTTTTTACCCTGATAGCTAACGTCTAGCTAACTGCCTAGACACTCCTCATTTGTGGTGGACTTAAGCTTGGTTTGCTGTGTAACGATAGTATAAAGCTTATTGTGAGCTAGCTAGCTAGCTAATATTAGTTGTAGCTGCTTCATGATAGCGTAGCAGAAAATAAACTCAGTAATGCTAGCTCACTTTACAGTCAAGTGGATGACTGAGAAATGAAACATTAGATAATAATGTTCATCTGTCCTTTCCTAGTTATGAGAAAGATGCTCCACATCGACACCCTTCAAGCTTGGAGGAAAGCGACCCCCGCCCACACCAGCGTTGCCAAGCAGACACAATCCAGCAGAGGAATAAGTGAGTCATACAACTTGCCTTAGGTGAAAGTGAATAAGTGAAATGTCTAATGGAATATGTTTTTTCCTCAAACATAAAAGTAAATGTGTTAGAAAATATTGGAGACGTTCCTAAATAAAATGACTTTTCTATATTTAGGTGAATAGGGACCTTGGGGTTAGTGTTGAGAATCATTTGCACACAAATCTGTCTGCAGAAAGTCAGACAAGATCCCAGTTTGCCCAAATATAAAAAAACAGTCTCTAAAACTTGTATTTAGTAATATCTTAATTTACTGCCAAACAAACCCTATAACCTAAACTAATATACTCAGAATGTTTATTTATTGTTAGTGATGAAAAAACTGATCCTGACCTGTGATGCACATCAAATAATGACTGCTCTCTATTTTAAAAGGACAATCCCTGCCTTAGCAACAACACTGAGTTCCTACTCCATCTACCAGACCCCGCCCCCCAGCAGAATATGCTGATTATGTAAGTATTGTGATTTTTAGAAAATTTTTTATATTGGACTTGTTTAAAATAAAGCATTATAATAGTCTCAACCTTTTTATTCCTGTATCATAAAACAAACTAAACCGACAATGGGGTGAATGTAAAAATTGTTCTTTATATATTTATATACACTTATATTACAATATACACAATTACACTAAAACAATGTTAAAATATAAACACAAGTGTAAAGTGACAATAGTGTAATGTCAGTTAGACCTACACCGTACGTGAGGATCTGTAAAAGACTCCCGAATCTTCGAGACGCAGAAACTCAGAATCACAACCCAGTTGCCTTGCACACATAGTGCTTCCTCCACAGACAGACCAAAGGCACCTCCACTTCTCCCTCTACCCCAACCACATCCTGGTCCTCCTCTGCCTCAGCCCCAGCCAACAGCCCTCCCTCTTCCCCGACCACGTCCTCTTGGTTGGTCTGCCTGATTGAATTTTGTTAGAAAATTATAACAAAGTGACTTGCACAGATCAAATCGTAACAAAGTTCTTATTAATGACTGCAGCTTCATAGCTCGCAAGTTTCCATTAGCGAACTTATTGGCTTTAAAAACACAAGGAACAATTGCCAGTTGCTCTACTCATGTTTGCAAATTATGTTGTTAGGACTCGGAATTGTCTGGCTAGTCAGCTGCGTTTTATCCAGTCATTGCTAGCTAATGAGCTATCGATCTAGCCAGAAGGACGCTAGCTAATATTTTCATACACCATATTCATACTACCGTACCAGTGTAATGTATCGTTAGTTCGTGACTTCAGTCGTGACAGCATATCTTTCAGCTCTGCTCTGCACTGGGTGCATTGAACCTATGCTGCAGTGAGAAGAGTCATGTGAGATTAGCAGCAGACTCAATGGACTGCCTGAATTAGGTCCCAGACTTAGCTTTATTATTACTAATAGGAATGATGGACAAACTATGAAAGTAATGAACCAGAATTGTCCTTGAAATCAGAAATCTATTAGAAAAGATTGCACACGTGTATCTATTAAACTGGTTATTTCACGCTACTCATCCACATTTAGGCTACACATGTACCGTATGACAACACACTCCTGAACATAGAAATAACACAAAGGCAAAAACAGCAATAACGAGACATCAGACATATGTCCCCTCAGGAAAACGTCTGCCCACACACATCAGAGAGCATACGTTCATACATGCTCCTCCACTGTTCAAAAAGCCTTGTTAATACAGAAACATGTACAGTCTGTCAGCTGTTGGGAGTCCCTTAAAAGGCGCTCCTCTCAGATAGCTGAGGATTCCTTTCTAGTGCCGCTCCTGAGTGACGAGTGGAGAGGAGTTGCAGAGATGAAGCACCTTGTGATGAGAGAAAAATGGCAGCAGGATGATGGCGGAGGTGGGAGTGTGTGCGGGGGGATGATAGTTAAAGTAGAGAACACCCAGCGGGTTCTATTTCCCCCATCAGACCGGCGCCTCCGCCTACAGCCCAGGGCTTGCTGTGCCATGGAGATGACAGCGCAATAGTGATGTGTCGTTCATGAACGAATCATTCATTTGAATTACTCTTTGATATGAACGAGTAGTAACGAGTCGTCTCAGAGTGTGATTTGTTCCTTTTGGCCGCACCTGCGCAACAACAACAATGCATTAGTTTCGTTTTTCTCACGTGACAGCTGACTGGTTTGGGTCGTTCGTTTGTTAGTCTTTTGTGCATTTTTCATGAATGAATGACTCGAAAAAAGAGTAGTTTATTTTACTGAACGAGACTTAAAGAACTAAGTCACTAAAATGAACCGGTTTTCCCATCACTACAGTGCAAATTAGCAAGGCCCTGCCAAAGCAGCCAGGGGTTCCAGAAACAACCAAAGCTGTAATTATTATTTTATGGCTAGCAATTTTATATCTATCACAGGATGTTTAAAATGTTCTTCTTCTGCTAATTTAAGAGCAGACATGTACAGAGCAGAATTCAGCTTGGGCCTAAAGAGTTAAGATATTTCCCTCCTTCCTGTCTTCTCTGCAGGGCAAAGAAGGTGAAAGATAAGAGAGAAATGTGACTCATGTGAAGCTACTGAAGTCCTCTAAAAGCCTCATTATTTTAATCTGGTGGTATTCCTTTTCACTTTGGTTGCCAGAGACTTTCTTGCATTTGGAAAGAGAAGAAAAAAAATCTAATTGGTCTTTCATCTCTCTTTTTCAAATGCACAGCAAGCAGGAGTCTGTGGGGATGAATTCCCAAGGACTGAACAGATAAAACATTTTACATTAAGACAGGAGACATCACTCCTGTGAGGGGAAAGTCTGGTTTAACAGGAGCCAATCAAATGGCAGTGACTTCCTGTGTGTCAAACATAAAATACTGCTGTCCTCCACCTCCCTCCCTTTTCAGCCTTCATCGCCAGAGGGGGGGTTCCACTAATGTTGGGAACAACTCCACTACAAAAGCTCATTAGCAGTTATCACACTGTGCTGATTCATCTCCTCTGAGGCCAACACTATGGGAGGGACATTTCTGACTGATACTTCAATGAATGTTGGAGACCAAGTTTCAACCACAGTCAGCATTTTCAATTTCAAATTTCATTAAATTTGACATTTTAAATGGAAGCCAGGGAAGCTTGGCTAATATTTTGAAGTTCTGCAAGCGAGTTAGCCACAGCTTTAGGTTTGCATAGACCTTAGATTAAGGGCCTAAAGTCTGGTCTTGGTTGCTTCACCCAACTTAGAGAAAAGCATTTTTTCTCACTCCCTTTCAGTGGTATGTAGCCATGTAGATAGCATTGGATTTATTATACCAGGTTTTTCAATATCTGTCTCTGAGATTTCTGTCTTCAATCCAATGCATTCATCCATCCATTATCATTATCCACTTATCCTGTGCAGGGTTGAGGTAGGGTGGTGGGGGTTGTTGGGTGGGGGTCTGGAGCCTGGTCCTGTCCCAGACATTCACACTTAAGGCAAATTAGAGTTGCCAATTAACATAACCTTCACATTTTTGGATTGTGGGAGGAGACAGCAGCAACTGGAGGAAACCCAAACCTGCACGGAGAGAACATGCAAACTCCATACGCATGGCCAAAGCTAGCAAGGAGGACACTGAGATCATCACTTTGGGATTTTCTTTATTTCTATGGGAATTGGGAGGTTTTGGTTTTAGGCTGATTTAAGTATTTTTACACTCAGTATGACTTGTTTTAGGCCAACAAAATAAATAAATACATAAATAAATAAAGGATCCACCATGGCCACGACCATGACCATGACCATGGCAACCACAGAAACCACACAGAAGGAAACAATATCAGAGCTAATTTTACCATTACCTGAGTTCCCTAAATTATACACCCCTTCACCAGCATAGAGGAAACAAAGGATCAATAAGGAGAAACCATCTTGGAGCAACATCTGCTTCAAATAAACAATGTTTATAATAATTCAATATAAAATGTTTATATTAATTGTGTTATATTACTAACCATTTCCTCTATTTTAAGCTCCGACCCGCTCTATTCGGCTGCTTGGCGAGAGTAGAGTAGGTACAGTAGATAGATTATAGTACTATAGTACTACTTAAGTATAGTGCTAAAGTATTTTAGTTGGAGAGTTTAGTTAATTGTTTGGAGTTCATAAGTAGGTGGTCCTTGAAATAACTGCTCCATTTAAATGACATTTGTAGAAAATATAAAGGAACAACTAAATGAATAAATAAAATAGGAAAAATCCAAATAATTAAAACATTTTAGAGAGTTTTTGTTGGTGGCATTGTTGGGGGGACTTTGACTCATAACCTCAGTATTTCTAAAATCCTGGCTACGGCCCTGTCTACACCGAAAGGCAGGACTGTGAGGCGACCTCTTTGCCATGACATTTTGGAGTAGTCAATTCTAAAAAGGTGTGGACAGAACAACAGAACCAAGTAAAGTAGTCTTCACACCTCCATGCTCAGCGTTAAAATGTCTACACAAAAAATTCTTTAAAGGTTTGTAGACTTTGTAGTGAAAACCATTGTCCATTCAGAAAGAACAAGCACTAACTGCCAGTCATTTTGCCAGTGGACTGATAAAAACCAATATACCTGTACTACTGATATTTGGAATGTGGAGGCTCTGAATAACTTAAAGGACTGCATAGACCAGACTGGATGTCTCGCACATGGGGTTCGCAGATTTGACTTTGGTCTAGCAAGACCATCCATGGCTGAACATGGAATGTCCATGGCTGACAGCATCAGTAGCAGATTTCCACACTCCCTTGTTTCCTTCCAGTGTGATTTGATCAAATTTGCAGTACTAGGGTCTTTGTGGGAAGCTGATTACAGCCTTTCAGAGCTTCTTAGTTCTGTCCACCCTTTAATGGACTACAAGACTGACAACAAAAAAGATTGTGCCCACATAGTGATTGGATCTCAATTAGCAAACAGGCAGAGCTGACAGACTTATCAACACACATGGTGTGTCTCAGGTCAATGGAAGCAATGTGGGATACTGCTGAGGGAAAAACAATGATGTTTTCCTCTTGTATACTTCTCACAGAGCCTACATGAAAACTATATTTGTACATTTCTGCTGTCAGTCTACCTGGTAAAGACAATTTAGCTGGACGCTGTCCTTTCAGCTGCTGCCAACAGGACAGCTGGTTCTGAGGACAGACGGCTGAGCGGAGGTCAACAATAACAAACATGATTGATGAATCCTTCATCAATAACCTGTCACCCGGCAGCCTCCAGTTAAGTCTGTGGGATGTAACGTTGAGATGATGTATGGAGTTACAAAACAGAGCAGCATTGCAGAAAAGGAATAAAGCAGACAGCGAGAATAAAGATAGTGCACTTTTCATGCTCAGAACAGTAGATGTAAGCACACAAACAAAAGCTGTATGCTTTAAATCTCTGTGGATTTTTATTGCAGAATAAACCAACAGGCGCTGGACTCAAGTAGAATCGATAAGCAGCCTCAGCCTTTATTGAATGGAAGGTAGCAGAAAACAAACCTCTGTGTTACACAGACTCCACCTCTAATGAAATAAGAATGTGATCGCAGGGATGTGAGAGGGGAGACAGCAGGAGACACTGAACTAGAGGCTGAACACTTGTTTGACAATTACTGCTGTAGAGTCTGGGATACATCTGTGTGTGTGTGTTATACCATGGCAGGTATACAGATATTCATCCCTGGGCCCACACAAACAGTAAAACCACAACCCCAACTTTACTTTCAGAATAAAATCAAAAGAGTGTTTACAGCTGCAACTCCTCAGACACTGGGAGGCTGTGATCCGAGGTGGCAGTCAAGACACACACCAACACATACCAACACACACACACAAACACACACACACACACACACACACACACACACACACAAACTGTAATCAGTTGTCGCAGTTGTCATCCTGGTCTTCAGCAGCGAACATTGGGCCATAAAGTCTAAAGTCTTATGTCACTGTCTGTGTTGATATAAAAGCCCAATACATGACAGCATGACACCCACACACAGACACACACATCAGCAGCCCTTCACACCACCAAAATCCACAACCCGGCACACTGGGAGTTTCAATAGGACTTTTGCCTTGTTTTCTGAGGAGCTGTCAGCGCTCATCTGAACATCCTGTATGGTTTGGACTTTCTGATAGGAAGCTAGCTTGGGCATGGAAGAATGAGGAATAAAAGAGATAAAAGTGACGGGAGAAGGCCACTGGCCAACTACATACATGAGAAGCTCAATAGTAGACTGACTATTGTGTAATTGTATTCTCTTATTATAAGTTTGATCCTTTCTTTAATATGTTTCTACTACGTTGTATTAAGGGCTAATTCCAGTTCATTACCACTTTGGTCTTATTTTCATAGTTTCTATTGGTTATGATAATACTGTAGACACCAAAGTAAATTGCTGAGATCTGAGAATGCGGCAACAACAGTACAAAGAAGAAACACGAGCAGTCAGACGATCAGACAGGTTGGAAACAAACCAACAGTTTATCCTTATTATCAGAATCACTTTTTCTGAAGACCTAACTGAAAGTAAACATATCCAAAATAATTCCTAAATAATTCCTCACTGCACAGGAAAACTGTGTGCGCTCAACTACAGTGAGTACAGTAGGTCAAAGTTAAAACAGGAAGTGGGTTTGTAAACTGTAATGGATGTTTGCAACAGGCAGTTTGTGTCATCATTTTACCTTTCAACTTCAATGTATCACTTTATTGCTCGCCCTGCATTGACATCTGTACAGTTTGGCCACATTCTAAAGAAAAATGTTTGCACAACAAGTTAAAAAGTCAACAAACTCTGCCTCCTCCTGCTATCTGAAGCTGCTCATCCTCTGCAAATGAAAAGCAAGTAGAGCCCATACAACAGCATCATTTCAGGAGAACAGGAACAGCTACAATGTGCAAGACGAGGTTCACATGACTGAGGATAGCCAAGCAAGCACTAGACCTAGCAAGCCTCTACATTGGCTCTGATTACCTTCTTACAGTTTAAGTAATGCAACCCTATCACTAGACAAGACAATTGAGTGAACATTGAATTATGCTCAATTACAGTGCTTTTTTAAGTCTTATGAAAGTTTTTTAAATTATTGCTTTGCAAGGCAGCTACATTATGGTTAAGGTAGGTTAAGGTTAGACAACTCAAACACTTGGTCAAGTTAGGAAGAGATCGAGGTTATGGTTAATAAAAGGTCTTACGTTAATTGCAGGTCTGTGACGTGAACTCCAGTCTCTTGCTTGAAAGTGCTACATGCCCATCCTACACTCTGACATCCTTACTTTCCACCTCTACATAAAGAACACACTACTGAATGTTGGCATTGGATATAAATCGTGAGGTGTAGAATCCTCCAGTATTGACATAAATTCTATACTGAAACAAAGTTAGCCTAATTAGCAGCGCTACCAAGTGTAGCCTACATGCCTTCGGCTGTCTGCGTCTGTACCTAAATTTCACCGTACACATGAAGTGGTCCCTCAGGAGTATCCAGCATTGCTTCCCTTCACATATTGAGATTCGATTACATGTGTGTACATATGTGTAGGATAAATATCTTGAAAGCACTTTGCATTAACCAGGTGTAAATGCAAAGGATGTATCCAGATACAGATCACATGCTAATACCAGATGGAACTGGGGCCATGATGAACATATCTGTAGTTACAAATAAGACTTGTTTGGATAGCTGCTGCACACTCTGTCAGGTTTCTCATTTTAGAGTGATTAAAGGAGAGGAGGGTAGGTGGAAAATAATTGTGTTAGTACCCACGTAGAGATCGGAAGACGGAAAACACACTCCCCATAGCCCCTGCCTTCCCAACACACACTGTGGCTACTCACGTAGTCTGTTGAGTCCTCATCAGTCCACTGATGAAAAGGACAAACAGGGGAAGAGGAGTCAGAAAAACATAGTGAACTTTATCTCAGTAGAATGTACTTGAGGCCATTCTACAAGCTGATCAGCATGCTGGACGACTACAGTGATTAGTGACCGGAGGAGAGACGGAGCTGCTGGGACGGAGGTTGCTCTAAATTGCTTGTGGTAATGGAGGTAATATGTGAATGTGTGTGTGTGTGTGTAATGAGGGCTCTTCTCTGTAGTGCCACCTGCTGAGACAAGTCCAGTCCATGCTGATGAGGGTTCCCTGCTGGGTGACTCGGCAGGAAGGAATTGAAAAGAAAAAGGCAATAAGGAAGTTAGTGTGAGCCTGCCAGGGGCCCCCATGCCTCCACTCAGCATATTCAGAGAGTCTGGAGCCCAGACCGCTGACTCACCTGCAACATGAATCCAGTTTCCTCAACCTAGGAACATGGACCACGCACAAGAGCATGCTTACACTTTCCTCCATCAACCACATGGTGTCTGATTGTAATTCGTTGTTGGCATGGCTCCCATTGTTGCCTTAATGAAAAACTCTTGCTTTTCCAAGATGGTGCATAACAATTTTGAGTGCTTCAATAACCTAAAACATTCGTCATTCATGTTCTTTTTCAGGTTAAAAGTAAATGTGACTCATAGTAAATGGGATAAGAGATGCTGAAACACTGGTGTCATGTGACATTGTCATTGGTCATTGGCGACAGTGCCAGTGCCACAACACTGACATTTGTCGTAAACTGCAGCAGGTTGTTTAAATATAGGGCTGGCGATATTCCATACTTTTCTTATTGGTCTGCACATGGGATTTATTGACAATAAGAATAATATAGAATATCCTATAAGGGGAGTTTACCTTGATAAGTTAGAACAATATTTTTTTATTTATTAAATAAAACCTACTTGATTTGATTTTATTAATCAATATTATTGACCTATTGGCCTATCAATATTTCCACTGTGCCAAGCAAAAGTTCAAAAACCATTTTCAAGTAAAACGACATTGTTATTTCATCTGTATAATGCAGTGAGCATGAATCTAATGCATGAAAACTGAAACTATGATACAGTCAATAGAGAGAAATAAAGATAAATGCCCTTTAATTACTGCTGCACTGTTATTTGCCCTGTATGTCTTGTGTCACTGGGATCTATTCATACTCAGTATTCTGTGGCAGAGAAGAAAATCATATTTTCTGTCTCTCATGTTATAGCTCTTCCCTGAGGTTGTGCTCAGAGCAGAAGGAGAGACAAAGAGAGAGAGATGAATAAAGAAAGACACGGAGGTAAATAGGTAGAGAGAGGGATGAAGAAGGGGGAGAAGATAAGGTCATGCAGAGTGCTCAAAGTGTGTACTGCTGTAAAGTCAGATTACATTTCGCCTTCAGACGCTGGAGCTCCTTTGCTTCTCCAGGAATGATTTGGGAGTTATGTGTTCAGTGTTTGGGTGGTCTGTCGGTATCATTGCTTTTCTCCGTCATGCATGGTTATTTAATCATTTACAAAAAGCAGCCAGATAACATCACTGCTGCGCTCTGAACTGGCCTTGCCCATACCCAGAAATACAGAGGTTCTTTCAGAGTTGTGTGGTAAAATCACTAAAAGAAACTATGGCAAATCAGGACTACAAGTAGTAGAATAGTGCTGATTTGGGACATTTAAAACTTTCAACTGCACTATAAGCAAAGGTGTAATGTAGAACCATTTGTGTATGAAAAAATGAATATCTATCCTATGGTTCTTTGAAGAAAAATTTTAAAAACAAAATTGTCTTTTTTCTGTGTTAGCCTACACAGAAATACCATCACTTGGCACGTGATTGGTACTATACATAGGAGGACAGTCTTTTGTTAAAAATGTTTGACACAATTTGAAATATTAGGTTTTTTTTGCCTTTATGTCCGCGTTTTCAATATACCACAAATATGAATTGAAGTGTCTTTGTTATATGGATATAATAACCACACCGATAGGACATATTGAGCCTTAGTTTTCTCAAAAATGTACTGTTTAGAGTTTTTAGCAGTATGCCTCCATTCATGCTTTTTAAAGGAAGTATAATATTGCCATGGGGCTACACAAGGCCTTTTTGTTTTATGTGTTACATGTTGCTGAATCTGCACCATGGACAGTCATGCTGCATTCGCTACTATCAGTTTCTGTTTACGCTGTAACCACAGTCTTAGCTGGATTTGTTTTGATACTGAAGAAAAAATGTATTTGATGATTCCTACTTTATTTCTAAGCAGATTTCCCCAATGGACATCAAAGATAAACATCATGAGTGATCACTGGAAAGAGTAAGTTGTGCTGATTCCAGCAAAATCCATAACAAAATTTGAATACAGCATACTGGACCTGTCCCTTTACATACTTTCAGCTGCTGGTAGTTGCAGTTAGTAAGCTGGTTGTTGGAGTTAAGGATTTAGGTTGAAAAAAGTGATTGGCATGTTCAAAACTAGCTGATGCAACAAAAACAAACAAAAAAAAAGTTGGCCATGAAAATTGAGAATTGTTCATTCTACCTGAGGGAAGTATGAGACCACTGTGCTTGATTTGTAATGAAACTGTGATCATTGTGAAGAATGATAATAAAGAACATGCCTATTATGAATCCCCAGAGCATGGTGGTAAGAACACTAAACTTTACCAGCTGTAATCTTCATATCAAGCTATCAGCAGAATAACTGTAAAACTGTAAAGTTCTTGAAACTTAAATATTACTTACTGGACCTGTGACACCATGGACATTTGGCTAGTGGACCTTTAAGTTTATGTAGACCAATTCCAGCATAAAGATTTAGAGAAGCCAGCAAAAATGGTTCATAATAACAAGGTTTATAGCACTAAATGGCTGACACCACAAAGGTCTGTGTGGAACAATTATGCATTGTTATGTATTGTGATCAGCTTAAATAACAATTACTTGTAACCTTAAGGAACCCTTATTGTTAATAAGGGTTTTACTAATGAAGGCCAAAGGACATTAGTCAGCCTGTTTTACTCCCAACACATGAGCGGCTGCTTCAAAAGCAGTGATTCAGAGGCACAGGGCATTTGTATTCTGCTCCAGGACCTTGCTGACTAACCAGAAATAAAAGACAAAGGGCTTCGCTTTCTCATCTTCATAGAAGAAATAAATACAAGCCGTTATCATAAACAATGTAAGCTGCTAACAGTGAGGTAAAAATCAGCTCCATTCCCTGGCCAAAGTGCAGCTCACGCTTTAAATCAAAAAAAGATCCATTATATAAAGCAGCGGGGAGACTAAATGTGGCCTCAGTGTTGAGAAACGAGCATTCTTTCATACAGTAACTGATGCATTACTGGGCTCTATGCCTTGATGTATCACTGCCTCTGTCAGTGAACTTGTACATTATGAGGATGGGTTCCTCTGTACTCATGATGACAGGCCTCACTGCTATACTGCCTATCAAAGTTCCCTGTTGGTCTGGAGGGAAACTCTCTCTGGTTAAAATAGTAAACCTACCTTAACAAAGTGTACACTTTGAACAAAGGACAAAGAGAATAAGTCTTACTCAGGACCACTGTAGCCCAATTTACAGTGTGATGCGGTGTACCAATACAGAACATACTGTTACATTGTAGCTACAAGGGAACAAGATGTGAAGTTAGCAGGGTGTAACAATGTGGGAACATAAAACATTATAATGTAGGTATCTTTTAACCAATGGGCACCCATTCTGTTATTATGTTATGCATGGCTACATTTTCTCAGTCTAATCTCAGTTTGGATCTCTCTTTCTCTTTGATGCTTGGCTGTTTTATATCTAGACATTATTTCTGGACAGCAAATTCTCCAATGGACCTCCATGATGGTGCCAGACAGGAATGCTGCAGATTTGTGATCATAAAGCTCTACTAGGTCGGACATTAATACTGAGATTGATAGGGAAAGCCACCAATATGTTCATTCCAGACAGGATTAAACGATAATATATTAGCCTAGCTGCTGTGGAAAAATTTACCCCTTCCAAGAGGGGCTTTAACAACATTTGGTCTGGTCCAAAATATACGTTCTGTGTCTGCTTAGCTTCCAGGGTTCCACTGGGTGTAGTCATCTGCCCATGTCTACAAGGGTCTACGTCAACCCCAGAGTGGATGTCATGTGCAGACATGTCCATGTAGTGTAATATGGCTGGTGAAGGTGGAGGGAGCTGGCAGCATGTAGATAGCAACAGCCCCTGGATGGCTAGCTAGTTTAGAGAGGTGACTGACAACAGCTGGATGGGGTTTTCCACACTGCTACTTCATACTACAGTACTTAATGTTGAGCATACAATGCCAGGTCTCCATGCCCCTACATTCACAAGTCATACATGAGTAGTAGAACATAGTTATCAGAATCTGCACCAACTCATTACTGGGGAGAGTTCACTCCTGAGGACGTCGGTTGGAGCAATATGGCAGCAACTCCTCACACAGCTTTCAGCTTTTAGTCCATCACATCAAAACAGAGCGACCACCTTGTGACGCAGTTCAGTATTACAGTAGATTGTGTGAAGAATGAAAAAGAGAGCTAGAGAGAAGTTCAAATGCTGCATACTTTCTCACCTCCTCACAGCTGGCCAGTCACTGTGTGAAGTGGGTGTGAATGTCGAATTGTTGGTTTTGGAAAGTTATAGAAACTGGCCCTCAATTCCGATGTTGGAAAAGTGTTGGGGAGGGGGTTTCTTAAGCTGTTCAACATCTGACAAGCACTTCTGATGGGGTATACTGGCGCCTTTACAATGGCAGACATTTAATGTATTATAAACAGGGCCAGATGGACATCCTTTGTCTGCACCCGTGTCTATTTTGGAGTACATCAAGGCCATAACTTAATCTGAGGGTGTTGATATGAGGACTGTCTGACATTACCAATAGTCACGACAGCTTTGACACTGTGTGATCCCGGGAACAATCCTCTGAGCTAGTCAATGCCGATACAGATTACCTGATTCCACTTCCAACAAAATAGTTGTACGAAACCTTGCTACTGGGTCGTATTGGCTTATTGTGTGTTTGCAATGTTTATGCATGAAGTATGTGTTGCCATGTATATTATTATGTATTTCAGTTTGTACACAGCAGGCTGATTCCAGCCAGCTAACTACACCCTCCTACAGAACAGCCCTTTGAGGCTGCGGACTGAGCTAACCCATTGTCATTCTAAATGTCATCCTGTCTGGTGTTATTTCACTCCAGTGTAATCAATTCTTGCTGTAAGAATTCCATCATCATCAACAAAAAAAAAAACCCAAGGGACATAAGGAACAGGAGTTTGGCGAAGCACGTTAGGGAGCTTGTTATTATGGCTGAAGTATAAGGCATCTGTGGTTTCTCAAAGAACTGGATGAATGATGATGCAGATTGTCCTATCATATCAAAAAGCTCTTTGTATAATATTCCTGTGGCAATGTAACCTCATCATACTCTGTGCAATTTGTTGTTTTTCTATGGGAACAATTTAAATTTGTCATAAAATGCCTAAAGGGACCAGCTGTGTCATCAGTGCTTATGGCAGGTGTCACTCGCTGAACTAATAATTTCACAGCAGTCACAGAAACCTTTTGTACAAGAAGACAGAGACAAGCCAAAGGAACCAAAAGTCTTCTTGGATCAATGAAAATCTCTTTTCTTGGGGAACTGTCTTTTTCATTTCATCTTGTGAAATGGACACAACTGCTGTGCCTGGTGTAAACACTGGGCACAAAGCAAGTGACTAATGGTATTCTGTTGTCAGTTATCAACGTTACTTCAAGATGTTTAAATTATCTTGTGGCACTAGTAGATCTTTTGCTGCTCTAAATAGACTTTTGTTAAGTTTTCTTAAGTTCTCAAATGATAGCATTGTTTTAAATTGGACAGACAGAGTATAATATATTAATCAGAGGGAATATTCTCCCGGTTGGATGTTCTCAAAAAACCAAAGCTCATGACCATAGGCGGGGGTGGGACCGGTACAGTGTCTGCCAGCGTTGGAAATTAGCGGGGGAAAAGGGCAAAAATGGCCCAAGAAATCTCAGATTTGCCCCTATAAAACGTGATCAAGGGGCAGAAATTGCCCCCATGATTTCGAAAAAAAAAGATATTTACCAGTTTAGGCCAATATCCTAATCCTACATTAAACCATCATTTTATTTTCATTCAATTCATTTAATTTCTGTCTCTAACGCACACTCGCACAAACAGCGCTGTTGTTCACTGCTGCTGTTATGATACCAGAGGCCAGGCGATCCTGCACCTGCAGTGAAATAGCTGCTGTGATGGACTGGTACTGGACTGGTATCTCATTAAAAAAGCGCCAACTGTTAATGAAGAAAGCAATTCTAGGTCGTCACCAACGCCACCCCCAGCAAATCACGCCGGGTTCAGACAGGAGGTGCCCGCTTCCTTTCGGTGCCCATGTTAACCAACTGGGCAGTTCAGACAGAAGAGTGCACTGCTGGCTTGCGCTCTGCCAAGTTTTGGCGTCTGTTCTATTTTCTCCGCCCGCCACGACCAAATCTGGCATGAAAACACACTGATAATCTATTATAAACTATATTAATGAATGTAATTTCAAAATCTCATCTTATACATCAGGTAAATTACCACCGTTGGTATTGACACTGTCCTTATTTGTTAAATATCTGACCACCTATCATAATGGTCAAATTTAAAATCTACATTTTGATGGCTCACTAAGGCTCATATGAAATACTCTGGTGCTACCACTTTATTGACCCACAACAAAGATATTGTTTCTGGCCCCTTCCTCAGTGCTCTGCCATTGGCTGGGTATGTTTTCTGGGCTACAACAGAGATGAGACACAGAGAGGTTGCCATATCTTCATCTTCATCAATCTTCGTCAGATCAGGCGATGCTCACACTTCACAGCCATCAGTGCTGAGACAGATAAGAGACTCCTTCAAGCATTCCTCAGCCATCCAAAAGTACGCTTGACTGAGATCTTAAAACCTGTGAGCTTGCCAGCAGAAAAGCAATAGAGATGGAGGGAGTTAGTCTAAAGCAAACAGCGGTGGCAGCAGAAAACCAAGACTGGGAATGAGCAGCCAATTAAAGCTTTGCTCCCTGCCTGTAAACTCCGATAATTTGGCATAACTGAATTTATTTTGTCATCAAGGTCTTTTTTGTGACAAAAAGGCAGTAATCTGTACTGACTGTTCGCAAGCCAAGCCTCAGTGAAACAACTGAGGGATTTTCAGGCAGCTTCACTGGAAACAACACACTCACGCTCAGCATTCACTCACAGCCCAGCTCAGTGACTTTAAAAAATACTGTTTTTTGGTCTTTGCTTTAGTTTCGTCTCACTGAAGCTGTGGAACTGGTGACGGACTCTGCACCTAATCAGCAGAGCTGGACGCTGCTGTCCATCTCCCTGACAAGGACAAACACGGCTGGACACAAGCAGCCAGGGTATCACTTGTTCTGCTGGCACAGAGATCTGAGCCTCCTTCTGAAATGACTCATCAGCGCACCAGAGACTGAATCCATTCATCATAGAGAATGTGTGACATCAATACAAAAAGCAAGTCACATAGTCTAACCTAGAAACTATTTGCTGCTTCTCCACACTGTTAATGGGCCAGTATACTCTGTTAGAACAGCACGTTGGATGGTCGCATAGCTTCAGGAACCCCCTCCTACTACACCTTTCTGAAGTTGGATTGGGGGGACTGTGTCTGACCATTTCTTTAACTCTCCAAAACCAACGATCCGCCATTCACACCCACTTTACATAGCGATTTGCCAGCACTTCCCTCTATCCTCTCAAGCTAACATTTCATTTTACACAACTATTTCTGTCAGCTTTAACAATTGTACTCATATTGGTATCTGTTTCATTTTATATTTTGTACAAAACAGGTTCAATTTGGAGCAGAGTTCTGCTACCTAATGGGCTGCATTGTTGCATAAAAGCTTTATTACGTAATTCCTCTCTCTGTCTTTCTCTGTCTGACTGTTTCACTGTCTGCATGCACCCATCCCATACCCATTGTGAAGCAGGAAGAAAGACGGAGCATAGCCAATGTGCTGCATTAGCCTCACACGGGGCACAAACAATATGTAGTGTAAACACATTAATTGGTACAAAAGATGCAGTAGAGCGATTACAGACTATCAGAAATAATCAGTATTTATACTGAGTAACAGAATTTTACTTGCATTAAATTCTCCTCAGGGCACCACCCCTAGAAAAGGGAAAATGATAGCCAATTAATGAATTCAGTTGAAATCTGGAGGTGACATGACTTCTTGGCTCGTAAACAGTAAATTTAATACTTCATACACACAAACCACGTGATCAGCTTCTATAAACGAAAGGTTAATTTAACTACTAACTACCACAACTATTTTGGGAAAATATTTGGAGAATCATGCAGCATATTCTTGGGCTGCAGATCCCATTGACATGTGAGTCACTTTATTTGGGTGATCTGCCAAAAGGAATAACATATGACAGATACCTCCTGAAAATATTTACTGTAGCAGCAAAAAAAGCAATCACTCGTAAATGGTTACAGGCCAATCCACCCACAGTAGATAACTGGCTCGAAATTATCAAAGAGATTCATGAGATGTAAAGACTGACTTTCCTACTAACATTGAGAAATGATTTATACACTGCAAGGACAAAATGGATA
The DNA here is from genome assembly GCA_008360985.2 of Macquaria ambigua. Taxonomy (NCBI): domain Eukaryota; kingdom Metazoa; phylum Chordata; class Actinopteri; order Centrarchiformes; family Percichthyidae; genus Macquaria; species Macquaria ambigua. The sequence goes on along the minus strand of VMKM01000651.1, from coordinate 229,075 downwards.
ATATATATTTGTTGGAAAAAGGAATGTGGCTGGTGGTTTACTCCGCTCATCCTCACTGTTTAAAATGTAATTTTCTTTCCTTTTGCTGTATGCTGTGCCAATCATGGATAATATGCTAATTAATATGCTATAATATAGAGTTTTTGTTATCTGGATCTTGTGGATGTCATGGTCATGCTGTTCTGTGCTATTGTTTCTGACATAAAAAAGTGTCAGAAATAAAGACTTACACCTTAACCTGACAGCAGTTCTTCAGGCTAAGGACCAGCCTCACTGTTCCCATTACAGGTGATATTTACTGCTGAGCAGAATTTAGTAGTGATGAAATAATCTTACTACAGATTCGAACTCGCTCATTAACATATTCTCTTAAATTAAAATGCTCATGGCCCAGGACCATAGACATGTTTCTCCATGTGGCCTCTGGCATGAAAAGTCTAGACACCCCTGACGTAGACATTGCAACGCTGCATAATTCTTTTCTAGATGTTCTGGATTTGAACAGTCAAGGTCAGATGGGAAATCTGTTCTGAGATTACCCGCCACTTTCTTCAGGCTAATAGTGGGAAAAGGTCGATCAATTTTCTGTGGACTAACAGGCAAGGCAAATAATAACATTCTTTACCATGGACACAGTAGGTTGCTCTGGAAGTTTTCACAGTGGTAACTATTTTATCTTTCATCACGACGATCATGAGGTAGACAGTAGAAATACTGTGTTCATGTTACAAAGTATTCCACCAGGAATGAGCGCTTGCATGTATGTGATTGGCCAACGCAGCGCCTTGCGTATGACGTTGTGCTGCAGCAAGGGTTAGGCCAGGTTCAACTTGGCTGCTGCTTCTTAAGGGGTTTTAAGATTCAAAACAAAGTTTTCAGGTGTCCTATATCAAGTTATATTTACATTTAAGTCAACCCTTTAGAAATGCGTTCATAGTAAGATATTTTAAATTCATCAACATAACCTTGAAAAGATAAGGATACCCAATTATTTATTCTAATGCAAAACAACATTCCACTGGAATGGACAGAGTTCATAGAAAGTAAAAGAAAGGAAGACTACAAGAAGTCCAATTTGTCCAGGTGTAGCCAGGTCAGTAAGTGGATGGATCAGTGTGAGTTATGCTTCTGGAGTGTAAGGTGTGTGTATGTGTGTGGTGCAGAGGGCTTTGTCCATGGGGTCACTCCACAGTCTGTGTGTTGACTCTCATCACCATCACTAACGCCAGGGGGAGAAACTAAACTTATCACAGATGAGGCCTGAAGACAGCTCCTTAAAGAAAAGTCCCCTCAGCAGGCGTGTGAAGTGTGTGAGGGAGTCTGTGTGTGTGCGTGTTAAGAGAGAGAAGTTGTAGATGGGTTGTGAGATGCGGGCCCTTTATCAGGCCTCCTGCCTCGCACAGATAAGACAGGAATGCTGCTTTTAAAGAAAATAAGGTGAGACGCACCTCCTGGAGAACAAAACAAGCTGAGAGGAAAGGAGCTGTGCACCACCTCACTGAGTGCTTATAAACATCTATCCTTCGACTTCTGCTTCAGTAGGCTCACTCCTACTGCTACCTGCTAATCCATGATATTGTTTTTTCTCCTTTAACCCTGTCTTTGCCCAAAATTTAAAAGTGAATTGATTTAAGCAGTGTTCTGCCTGAAGTTTTGTGTTCTCCGTTCTCTCAACAACTGTAATCTTGAGCTTCTGACCGACGCTAGCGGCACACGTAACAGAATTTAAAGCTTTGTGATTGGATGTTTCTTGCCAAAATGCACCTCGGGAGTTGTAGTTAACTTCTACCTCAATGTTTTTATGTCCACAGGCTTGTACCATCGATTTTTTATCAAAGAACCAGATAATTTATTAATATTTTGTACTGATGATTCAACTGGAAGATGCAATAGCTCCTCCCACTTCACAACTGTATATTGTTTTTGTTTTTTTCATTTTGCACTGTTAATACAATTTTTTGACATAACTAGGGCTCAGATCACAATGGTTCTTCTATTTCTGCAACACTGACACTCTCCTCTATCCACCTGTATACAGGAATTTACTCTGTGTTTAAAACCTGTGGACACAGAGGCCCAACTTATCCTGAAAATAACAATACACTTATGCTATGCCAAGCTAAGACATGTAGGGAGTGAAAACACAGCAAAAAGCCCATGCAGGGTCTGAAATGTTAATACATCTTGTTTTATCTTATGGCCCCATATGATGTCACTCATTTTGGAAATTACAAACTATTCCTTTAATGTTCAGTGCCCATTGAGCTATCTCAAACCCAAACACACACAACACACACACACACACACACACACACACACACACACACACACACACACACACACACACTTGCTTTTGCATTCCTAAACAGGATTATCTAGGTTTTTCTATTATTCACACATTTTCCACCACTGTAGGCTGGAATAAAAATAAAACTGCAACAAACATGAAATGCCATTATTTTGATGAAATAACAAGGCATTGTATGTGCATTCTCATCATAAAAATGCCACTGCATTTGGATCTAATCACAAATGCATTCATCATAAGGATACAGCAGACCACACACAGTTATTTTAATCTGTTTCATCCCTTTGCTATCTCAGGGAAAGATAAAAAATAATTTGCACATATGAGGTTGGTAAGGCACATTATGTACAGATCCCAAGGAAAGAAAATTGTGGAAGCAGATTCAGTATCTAAAAACATCCTGAGGGTCCTCAACTAAACAAATTTAAATAAAAAAATAAGAAAATAAACAAAATAAAAAAACCTGAAACTACATGAAGTCTATTTCCTGAATTTATATACATTTAAATCAATGTAACAATGGACAAATTATGATCAAATTAGCCATCATGCTGTCCTTAATCATAGTATCTGGGTGTAAATGGTTGTATTATTAAAGCACTAATCCTACATAAAATCACATTCTCATTGAGATGTCATATTTTCTGATAGATAATGTTGTATGTTACTTAAAAGAGCACTGTCCTTTACTGCCTTATCTTTCATTTCAGACATGGAATGTGCAACACTGCTGGCTTCATCTATCTGTTAAAGGGATGGCTTTTTGTCATTCAGACACAGGTGTCTTTTCATTCTGACATGACAGGACAGTCAGTTGGCATGAATGAAAATATGAATGAAAAATATAAAGCGAGACTGTTGGTCAGATTATTACTGTGGAGTTTTTTTAAAAGCTGTTTTTTAGACTGATCTGATCTAGTTTCTCATAGTTTATTAAAATTATTTTATTTTATTTTTTCATAAGAGGTGAAGGTCAAGATAACACATTTATATTTATTACAGTGAGATTAGAAGACATTTCTCTGTCTCATGATTCTCTGTGCATGTCTAACCTTGTGCTGCTGCAGCCTTTACATTAATCTGAAAGCATTCTGTTCAGACTTGTTTCCCAGTGATTCCTGGGATATGAATCAAACTCCCTCTTCTGTAGTCAGCCATTGTGCCCGCCAAGTTAAATAAACAAGAATCACCTGCTTAACGTCTCATTGGACTCAATTGAAAGAGTGTGAAGGTACCTGGGCTTCAGGGAGGGAAACATCCATGATGACCGGCTGGCCATGAGGCTCCCCGTTCTCTAGCCTGGAATAGACCAGCTGGTAGCCTCTGATCTGGCCATGCTGTTTGACAGACAGGGGAGACTTCCAGGTCACCCTGAGGGCAGTGGAGTTGAGGGCATCTGCCTCCACCTTCCTGGGAGGAGCTCCAGGCACTGCAGCACAACACAACACACAACACAGCACACAACTTCAACTTCAAGTCTTTATGGAAAGTTGAATGTTTCCTTTTTTGTATTACCTTTTGGTTACAACTCCCATTCACTCACACTGCCACAGTAAGCTGTTCAATTCTGGCTCAATTGTCCTGATCTGAGTCCCTATTGAATATCTGTCAATATTTAGATACGTTTAACAGTTGAATAGCTCTGCATTATAGGAAAAACTAGCTTACATAGCAGCTTTTCAGTTTCCTATAATATTCACTGGGCAGGTTTACTGTACACCATCATTTTATAAGAGCTCTGTTTTCCCCATACACACCGAAACACACTCCAGAAACAGTTTTGGAAAAGATCAGGTTTTTGGGTGATAAAAAACGGAAAGAAAAAAATTCGTTTATAAATTGAACTGGTATAATGTGGGTGTATTCTAAGAATTCATATCAAAACAGTTTGAACACCCAACATGCTGGCAGAAAATGTGTTGGACATCTCTCAAATACAATCCAGTGGTTTGTCTATCCCCATCTGATAAGTGAGTTTGAAAAATCTCATGATGAGATAGTTACAGGCCTGGAGAAGTTCCAAGGTAATGTGAAGGTTGCTAGCTATCTTTGCAGGTTATACACATCAAAGCTTGTCATATGGAGTCCCAAGAGGATCCTGGGAGCAGGGTTTATTCTACTTTACAGAATTTTGAAATGATCTTATGAAGATTCCTGCTTGGTCAGCTTCAGAGGGAGGTGTAAATGAATACAAATTTGACTTGATTTGAATGAGGTTGTGCAAATATTAATGGAATTCAAGACAGACGAGGAGAGGAAAGGAAGTGTTAAAGGTTAAAATGTCCTGCATTAAAAGATTAAGACATGGAGAGATAAGTGTTAAAGCAGCTCAAGTATCACCCAGCACAGCAGGCAAAGAAAAGCTCTGTAACTTGGTGTCAGCACAATGTACTTTAGACTAATTACAATCGTTTAACCTCATATAGTATCAGCAAGCTCCCAGAATCAGACTTCAAGCTTTGGAGGAAAAATGTCAATAGACTTCTGTGTTAACAGCAAAATACAAAGCCACAGCCTGTGAAGTGTGGAAGAAGAACAAAAGAACCATGTAACATTCAGCATAATACTACAGCAAACTAAACTCATCTTTGAAATCAGCCTGCTGCCATGGATTGAAATGAGCTCTAGTCGCCAGAAAATCAGGTTTATTGCCAAGTTTACAAGGAATTTGCCTTAGTGTTTTGGTGTATAACAATAAACATAGTAAGTACAATATATTAAAAAGATAAAATCAAGTACTGCAAGTCAGGAAGCATAAAATTGAAAATTGACAATAAGATATGAAAAAAAATATTCTAAAAAATATGTACAGTATAAATGTTTTGGGTTTTTTTTAAATGAAAGAGCTGTACAGTTTTGTGAATGGTCCACATCATTCTGACTGCACCAGGTCACCAGATGGTCAATCTCCCACCTGTAGGCAGACTTATCCCCACCAGAGATGCGCCCAATGAGGTTCAAGTAATCCGCGAACTTCAGGAGCTTGACGGAATGATGACTGGAGGTGCAGCTGTTGGTGTACAGGGAGAAGAGTAGAGGGAAAAGGACACAGCCTTGGGGGTAAGTGGTGCTGATGGTCTGGGAGTTAGACATGTTTCCCCAGCTTCCCATGCTGCCTCCTGTCAGACAGGAAGTCTGTGATCCACCTGCAGCTGGGAGAGCTTGTCCTGCAGGAGAGCCAGGATGATAGTATTGAAGGCGGAGCTAAAATCCACAAACAGGATCCTGGCATAGGTTCCTTATGAGTTCAGATGCTGAAGGATGAAGTGGAGGGCCAAGTTTACCGCATCATCTACAGACCTGTTGTTAGTCACAGAGGACAATAACTAAGGAGTCCGGTCCACTGCACACACAGTATCTGATCAGCGAGCATGTTGCATGCTCCTGCACGTTGGCCTGCAGTGGAATGCACTGATCAGAATGAATGAAACAAACTAGAAGAAGAAAGGTTTGCAGTTTATGAAAAATGATTCCACATCAGGAGAACAGTGATGTTGAATAACTGTCACATTACACCAGCCACTGTTAGTGTAAAAACCGATACCTCCACCTTTCGTTTTGCCGGAAAGTTCTGTGCTCTGATGAGTTGGAAGCCTTCCAGCTGTAGTGCAGAGTCCGGTATCGATCCACACAGCCACGTCTCCATAAAGCACAAAAGATGAAGAACAGTCTCAGTTTTTTTTCCCACCAGTAGCTGAAGTTCATCCTGTTTGTTGTGTTTGTTGCACAGTGAATGCACATTGGAGACAAATTTTCCTGGTAACGGTGTGCGAAGTACGTGCCGGCAGAGATGCACAAGTGCGCTGGTACGTTTCCCTCTCCTCCGGCGTTTTACTGCATGGAAAAAGGTGAGGGCACCTTTGATGAGAATGTCCAATAATTCCACAAATGATGTGAGAAAAGTTGGAAATAAATCTGCTGGAGCTGTTTCCCTGATGTTCTTTCTCTGGTGAAAGAGGTCCGGGTACCACAGCAAAAAACTGAATTTACAATAAAAACAAGACAAAACAGTGCGCACCAACACACAGCCATCTGCGGTGCCATTTTGCCATCAACTATGGTATGGTTAAGGTTAGGGAAAGATTCTGGTTATGGCAAACAAACTATGGTAAGGTACAGTTGGGGGCTAGGGAACTAAAACACTTGGTTAAGGTTAGAGAACAATTTTGCTTTCAGATAATAAAAACCTCCATCAAAGTCAGACATGCTACAAGTCCAATCCCAACCCCAACATCCACACCCTTACTATCCACCTCACTACATAAAGGGAGTTTTAAGTCCTGAATTGACACTAAACGTTGGCATTGGACATAAATTGCGATAATTCGTAGGGTTAGCGGGCTGAGGTGACCATGAGCAGTGGGTTGGGATAGAATGGTTTAAGTAGCTGGTACATGGGAAAATACCCAGACTGTGCCTGGTCTACTTGTTAACAGACAATGGCTGTGATGCACACTGTTGTAGTTTGCCGACTGAAAGAAGAGGGAAAAGGATAGGTTGTAGTCTATCCATGCAAGTCCTCCATCTGTGGTAGTTGAAGTATAGAGCTAGCTGGGATTCAGTGGTGGATTTGAACCACAAATCAAATGTAAGATTTACAATGATGTAAGATCATCTACATATCAGCTATGGCTGTGGACTAGCACAGATTTTATTTCGGTGTCCTGTCTTCTGTATCTGCTCGCTTGCCTGACTTCCATTCTACCATCTCATCCAAAGGTCTTCTTGTCTGCAGGATTTTTCATGTTGTAGTCATAACTTGTAAGATTTCACTAAAACTAACACCAACATAAAGCAGCGTGGGTGTGGACGCACATTTATTTGTTATTAATTCCCAGTGTAATGAGGAGATGTGTGATGCTTAATGCAGACTTTGTGAGGCTTACATAGTCCATGCTGTTTTTTTAACTTGTAGGGCCATCCTGACTGACAGCATGGAGCCGGCTCATGTGTCTGTGGGTGCTGGGGATTCTCTGCAGCAGCTGTCAAATGCTGAGGCAGCCACTAATTGTATCCTCTGTATCTCTCTCACTATGTCCAGTATGTGTGTCTGCCTGCATTTTCTTCCTTCTGCCTACCTTGGATAAAAGAAATCCACAACATGAACTACCTCAACATACTGCTGGGATTAATTTGCATTTACTCACATCTTTGAACACCACCCACTCCAAAGCTTTCAGGAAATATTAAGTATATACAGTATGGCAAGCAGAGGCAGTCAAAGGCAGGATCTGATTTGATCACTTTCTCCTTGAGCATATACAAAATAGAGGCGTGACAAAAAGGTAATTGTTCAACTGATTGATTTAGGAAGGGTACCATTCACCCAGCCTGCCTGTGCTTCAGTTTTTCATTCAATCACATCTGAGTCAGAAGCAATAAGCCTGACCTATTTGTTGAGGTGTGACCTAAACAAGGATGAACTGGATGAGTTGCAATTATCGTTTCCAGTTGCCATCTTCATTCATCATGGAAAGGAGACACAATTTGGGAAGTTGGTCAAAATACTACTTCGCTGTACAACAAAACAAATTTCAGTCTTTAAAAACACATTAAGGTTTTTTAAATGTTGTTGCTGTTGGGGGGTTCAAAGTTTTCCTATTTAGTTTTAACAACAACAGTGGTTGTTGTTATTTCTATAACTTAATCATCGAAACTCAGAAATGTAAAAAAATGGTCCAGTAAGACTCATAGACTACAGCTACCATACCTGTGTACACAAGATATGGATCTTATTCGCATAACTTATTATCCTGTGAACACAGTGCGCACAAGATAAAAAAAAATCATCATCTTTCAGGACTTTGGGTGCTCTTTACCCCAAACAACCCATAACCTGGGTTGAACTTAAAATAAAAACTGATGCGGCTTTTGTACAAGGTTCTTTTTGTGTTTCAACTGTATTTTACAAAGTACGTCATTATAAAGGCAAAAACATGTTTTATGTGCTGTTTGTTAGGTGAGTGAAGTAAGCAGTTTTGGGACAGACAACAATGGAAGAAGTTAAATATAAAAGTTAAATACTTGATATATTTTCTGTTTATGCTGAATCTAGGTCCCTGCCGGGGACGGCTGAAGCCTGACAGCGGCTAAAAATGGGGTCCAGTCCATCAAACAACTGCAGACCTCTTGGCATGTCTAACCTGTGTTCTCCACTGTTCTTCTTTTTTAAAGGATTGAAGTATTTAATTTTCCTGGTTGACAGATGAAGTAGTAAAATGATGGTCACTGTTGCTGTGAAGTGACGACACATCTGCTTGACTAATCACGACTGACAACACTGCCAACAACCCCTGAAAGTACCTGGAAGCTGGATGTTGTATCACCTTCAGAGCAGGGCCCAAATTTAATTCCAGGACCACGTCTCCAAAGTGGAGATCAGCTGAAACAAAAGTAGGACCTGTAACAATGTCTACAGGTTACGTTACATTTTGTTAAGTTCCTGCAGTATAAAAGGCTGAATAGTGATGCCTGTCACTTTCCTTTAAAACGCCAAATCTATTTTTATCTTTGGTGTTCTATTTATCCTCAAATGTACCCCAACACACCACAAAGCGCTCAAGGTTATGAATCCACCCAGAATGTACAAGAAAAATATTGAGTCCATTTTGCCTACAAGAACTCGTACACGTACAACATAATCCTCCACAATTTACAGTGTAATTACTGGTGTACCAATACAGTACTTACAAATACATGCATTACAATAAATACATGTAGGTACAAGGGAGCAAGATGTGAAGTAAGGAAATAAGGGGGTAACAATGTGGGAACTTATAACATTTATAATTTATACTGTAGGTATTTTTGAACTAACAGGGTACAGTATGACCTACTGAGCAACAATCTGGTGTTTGGGAGGAATTTAAACACTACTTATACTGTAAGTATTTCTAACTACTGGGCACCCATTCTAATATGAGCATGACCATCCGCGTGAGCAGCTGAGACTGTCTTCCATGGACCTGTTGTTAAGGGACGCTATAGAGGTGTTTCGTATAGATATTGTCTGTGGTTTTGGCATTAGGTCTGCTCACTCTTGGATGCAAGTTTAAATAGTTTGAAGTTAGTTTACCTTTAGAAAAGCTGAGTTTGAAAGTTAGAAAATGACCCACAGCTCATCATATCATATTTTAATTTTGTGCAGTGACTCTCAATAAAGTGTTTCAGTGGCTGTAGTGTTTGTGTCCTTTACTGTTCATTGCAGTTACGCTGTGACAGGATGTAAAATTAATCATCTTCTACAACCGCCTCATCATAAAAAAGCTATTCTACTTACTGTACTCCATAACACTGAACAGCACCCTGTGTAACAACAGTGTCAATCAACGTAAACCTGAACCACCTCAGGCTTCTGAAGTCCCCTGTAGGTACAATGTTGTACCCCATACTGTAAGTAGGCCTACTTTACAACATATACAGTAACATATAGGCCTACAGTATGTTCCAGACAATACTCACTTCCCTGGACCTCTGTTTGTTCCAAAGAAAAAACACAAATGTACCCTGTAGTTATTTAGGAACAATATAGTTAGCCTATCCTCATTTTATTATCATCTGTACCCTTCCAAAGTATGTGAGTAGTATATGATCATTTTGAAATAAATCACAGCAGATTTATAAAACGCTCTTATTACCCCATCTCCCCCAAAACTTCTAGCTTTGTTGCACAGTAGGTTCCCTAACTTCACATCTTGTTCCCTTGTGCCTACATGTATGTATCGGTACGTACTGTACTGGTACACTGTCAGTACAAAAAATGACACTGTAAATTGGGAAATATTACGCTATACATTGCAGGCTGTAATGTAAAGTGTTTCACATGGGAACCTGTTATTCTGATCTTCTTGAGTGTAGTTCTGTGTCTAGGATCCAACACATGAGGGAAACTATGCTCACAGAATGGGCTTGTTGGCTCAGGGCAGCGGGGAAATGATGGAGAACTACTTTGTGGCATGTCTCAGAAGAGGCAGGTCCAAATCAGATCCCAGTGAGATGTGATGAAAGGTGCAAAAGTGGAAGAAAAGAGGTCTGACAGAAATCTGCTGACAGAAAATGACTGCTACTCTGTGCCCATACTATCAAAACCAATAATCGTATTGGAAAAATGTTGAATCTCACTGATTATAAAGAGAAGAGTTGGCTTCATTACAGTTTGTTAAAATTAATTAATAGTAAGCCCACAGCCTTCAGAGGCTGTACTCAGGCACCAGGCTGACACTGATGTGAGCTGGAAGAAGGGTTCATGGGCAGAGCACAGAGAAAGCTGTTACACTCTGTGTGGACAGATGCTGGAGAAATCCAGTCAATGATGAGAGCCCAAAGTCAAATGGGGTGGAGAGAGATGGAAGCAGATGAAAAGACTGTGAGATTAAAATTCAGTGGGTGTGTAGAAATAAAGTGTGGTGGGCGAGGTTGAGAGAGAAAATGAAGATGGAGAGCGAAGGACAGCAGGTAGAGAGGGTTAATATTTTGGAGGGAGGAAGGAAACAGTGCTCCGAACACTGTTTAGATTTGTCTCTAAAATCCAAGAATTCTGGGGTTTAACTCATAAGACAGTGCGTTTGGCTCTATGAAAGGGTAAGGTCATTGTTGAGTTTCGAGAAGTAAAACATTAAGGTTAAATGAGGCAACTGAAACACTGTTGGTTGGGTTTAGATTAAGGCAAGCATCAAAACATAGTCCTAAGTGGTATGTAGTTGCTGTGCCTCCATCAATCTTTTAGTGTATGGATGATATGCTGTGTAAACTTTAAAGTGTTAATATGACCTGAAGGGAACACTACAAATATATTCAGTAGTTCAGTGAGAGCAAGAGCAACCTTGTGAATAGCATGGCATACAATATTCTTGCTCAGATTTTCTGAATGCATGTATGCACATACAGTTTGCGCTACTGTAATTGCACAGCTTTGTTTGGTGGCATTACAAATATACTGCATCTGTAACATATTTTCTTAGCTGAGAATCTATATCACTCAGAGAGAATATCGTACTGAAAAGCCAAATGGATCACTTTAGTCTCTAAACACAACTTTTTATAACTGATTTTCATCAGAAACTCTGAACATAACGTCCTCCGGAGCAAGTTAGGTGTGCAGCATTAGTTACCATGGTGATCTAGCCAGGTTAAAAGTGAGCCACCTTCGTGACATTGAAAACTCTGGCTTTAGACTCAACATAACTTGCTAACCCATTAATCTTGCTTCATAGTACACCCCTCAGATTCTATGAGTATAGGCTCTTAAATTACTCTCTGATTGGTGCGTGATGTTTAATAAACATCACGACATCAACATGGAGATAAACAGTTTATCTCCATGTTGATTGGACAGCTTTTCTGGCAGAAAGCCCTATGCCGGGGGCCCAGAAGACGTTCAAGCAAGCCAGCCACACTCCAACTAACCTGGCAGGAACCAAGGTAAGTGACTAGGACAGCTATCAATCATGGATTAATTAATTAACTAACAAACCCCGGGTGTAACGAACTATATAATATTTGTTTTGAATACATGCTCTGTGGTACAGAGTAAGTCTAAACTTGCTTCTGCTATGTAAAGAGCTAACTAGCTTACGTTAGCTGTGCACAGCAGAGAGAAGAATGAAAGTAACACTAAACAAAGGCATTGGGTTCTTCTATGCAACTAGTTAGCTAGCTACTATGCATGTTTTCAAGAAAGACTTATCAACTCTGTTATTCCAGATGAGTTTATTGAGATATTTTAAGAAGGCAAAAGAGAGAGAAGGAGATGAGGAACCAGCATTAGAAAACAGTACAGAGGAAGACAGGGACAGAGGCAGCAGGAATGGAACATCGTCAGAGGAGAGACGTGGAAAATGGAGATGATGAGACACAAGTGCAATCTTCAGAAATGAGACCATCGCAGGTAACCTGGTCACCAGCGGCTGTGATGGGTAAGAAAAGACTGCTCTCTGGGGTATTAAATAGGACAAATCTGCTATTGAAAAGAGTTGGTTCTTACTATTTGGATAGATAATTAGCTACAGTCCTTGGAGGCTCTTGGAATAACTAATGTTGTTGCTATAGTCTTTGCCCAGATACATACACCTTCTTCCTTTTGAGGACCCAAGGGACCAGGAGAGGATTTCACATGAGTTTCTGGCGTACCAGATGCTGGAGGAAACTGACATACCTGACACCCTCTGGAAAGGTGCCCTGGTGAGTGCTGGAGAGGAAGACCAATTCCATCATATGGAACAGTTCCCCAGACTTGGGAAGGTGGCACAGCTTGTTCTATGCCTGCCTTACTCTAATGCAGATGCAGAACAAGTCTTCTCAAAAATTGGCCTGAACATAACAAAGTGTACAAACAGACTTGCACGAGATGGGACACTGTCACCCATTGAATTGAACCATGCTGCTTCAAATAAGAACCATCGGTAGAAACGATAATCAAGTCCAAGTCTGCTGCTTATATGTAGTTGTACTAGGCCTTTGTGCGTGTGTGTGTGTGTGTGTGTGTGGTCATGTATTGGATATGTGTCTGGAGTAGAACAGGTTCTTTTGTTCTTTTGTTTCTTTTTGTTTATTTCTGGTTCTTGCTACTTTCTTCTTCTTCTTTCTTCTTTCTTCTTCTTTCTTTCTTCTTTGACTTTCATTAGTGAAAGAACCTGTGTGCCCTTTATTGGGTTAGTGTAGTCTAACATTATGAAATTGTGAGTATTTCCCAGGGTGGAAGTCCCGGGGTGGTGTAGTCAGGCTATATCCTTAAATCTTACAATATAAGATCCCACTCTCGCCACATGTGTAAGCTGCACACTTTTTTAAACCCTGATGGTGAATTGAGTCCAAATATGTGCACGTGATGAAGTGTGTGTGCACGTACGTGTGATTAAGCCCATGGCATCAAACTCTCACTCCAGCCAGGTTGCCTCAAGTTGGCAACCCTGAATCCTAGAATTCTGGGATTAACTCTTAAACAGTGCCACCCAGAAAAACACATCTTATCAGATCAGACAGCTTCAGTCATTCTAACAAATCAATAAACTGAGAGCAGATAGATCTGCTTTTTAAGTCATAACAATACACACATACATACAAGCACCATCACTCTCTCTGTCCATTTTCCTCTCACTACTTACCATACAGACACAGACAATGTAAACACAATAAGAGCATAAGGCAATCAAATTAATCCGGACATTGGTACGACTAATACGATTAAGAGGAAAATGAAAGAAAGCAGTCAGAAAGATGTCAAAGGCAGAGCTGGAGTTCATTTAAGCAGTCAAAGAGGTGAGCTGGTCAGAACAGTGAACTTTAACAGAGGAGAGGTTCCACACTATGCTGCTGTACTTTCTAAGCCGCCCTGACATCGTCCAAGACATATCCTTTGATACTTTGATTTCCTCTAGTGGCTCCAGAAAAGAGCCCATTACTCTTTGTTCACATTGGTCATGATATGGCCAATTGTGCCCTCACAAAAAAAAAAAAAGATCAATCTTCTTGTAAGGAATCTTTGTAATGGTGTCTGTCTTATAGCTGTGAGCACTGAGCTGTGCTGTGTTCTGCTTCTAAGATGTCTTCAGCAGTGACAGTAATAGTGAACGTGCGCTACTAATGGCAGAGCCTCCCTATGGACGGAATCATAGTGGCCATTTAGCTAACACCGCAGACCTGCTATCTGACTGAAGACAGAGAAAGAGCATGTCATGTTGCCACTCAGGCAATTCACCAGACAGCCTAGCAGGGCAGCAGTCCAGCAGCCTAAAGCCCTGTCATCATGCTGGAAAAAGGACAGGCAGACTGGCAGAGAGAGGCAGGCAGGATATCAGTGGCAGCAAAGGTCTCACAAAATGTTGTGAAATGAGCACAAGCTTGTACTTTGACTTATAATCATCTCTCTCCACCATATAAAGAGATTATAGTATAGCAAGTATACAAACTAGGCATACTATTTGATATTTGATTCAAGAAAGGGTAAGGTGATTTTGGTAAGTAAAAGCCTCTATGTGTAGAATTTCATGTGGGTTAGGGTTACCCAATCGCCAGACAGGATGTTGATTTTGAACAATTCTAAAAAAACAAAATGAAGTTCAATGACAACGTTTTCTTTGTTTTTTTGGTTTTGTTTTATCTAATGCTATCGAAAGATTATGGCTATGGCCAATAAACTATGGTTAAGGTTAGGCAACCAAACCACTTGGTTAAGGTTAGTGAAAGAGTTTGGTGATAAAAAAAAGCTAAAATTACCTGTTGGATTATGACAGAAGGATTACTTTGATCTCCCACATAAAGGTGGGATGCACTACATCTACCACCTTGACCTCCTTTTCACCTTGCTACCCTTCCTGTACTGGCACTGAGTGTTGGTACTAGACTTAAATCACATGCTGAATAATAATATAGAATGAACTTAATTCCTCGGGATATTGATCTGGGTTTTAGCAACTTATTAATTAATCTAATGGCACACATTTTTCTTTATACACAAATGAAACAATTCCAGTGGAAATTGATGCACATGTTACTGTACACTGGAACCTTAGTTTTAGTTTTGGCTCCTGGATTGCAGTACCGTCCCCCCAAAACCTCCCTACTGCCCGGGCCAAGTGCAACACTGGATGTCTCTGACTGGTGAAACACAATTCTCAAAACTCATACAACATGTGTATAGCATTTATCCAGGCTCTAGCAACCACTGGTTGATGCTAACCACTGTTTGGTAAGTCTAGTGTTAAAGTTCAGTGTTAAGGTTTAAGAAACTAATTGTGTTTAGGAAAAACAGACCAAATTAAGCAAACCAAATAATTTAGTTAAGGTCAAGGGTTTGATTTTGCTCCCAAATAAGAACAATGTTTGCTACAAATGAAATCTTAATTCAGAAGAAAACTCCTTATCATAAGTTGAGACTTGAACCTTGACCATCGGAGTTAAAGCAAACACACTCGACTATCCACCCACCACTGACCGCCATACCATTGCTCGACTAACCCACTAGAAGGCCCCGGGACCAAAAAAGATTATATAGGAATATGCACCATGTGGATTTTGACACAGGGTCCATATAAAAGATAGGTAGACAAGACAGGACACATTGCAGGACCTGCCTTATGTTCTTATAATTTCGGTGCGTACTGTGTTTTAGAGGTGCATGTTCTGAAACAAATTTGCAGTTGATCAATTCCAGAAAACCATCTAAATCATGTAATTCATTTTTTCTAGGAAAAGGTATTTCACTCATTTCACACATTTAGCTAGAGTTTGCGAAATTGAACTGCAGCAGCAGGAGAGGAACAGAGGAGGGTTAGTATTTCCAGGGAGGCCCAGGTCTCTCCCTATGACATCATCAACATACCATCTTCCTTGGTTCTGATGCGGGCTGTGGGGCTCTCTGGGCCGGGCCCGACGTTAGTGTGAGCCCTCACCCACACCAAATATTCAGTCCACTTCTCCAGGTCCTCCAGCAAGTAGCTGGTGACATCAGCACCAATCCCTGACACCTGGTGGCGCTCCACATCCTCCCCTGTGAGGGCTTGGTAGGCTAGGGAGTAGCACACTATCTCCCCATGGTGGCTGTCTGTGGGCGGCGCCACCCAACTCACCTTGATGCTGGTGGAGCTGAGGCTGAGCAAGCGTACCTCCTGGGGAGGGGCTGAAGGGGCTGAAGGGAGGGGAGGAGGGAGGGTAATGGTCAAGCAGGGTGGATAATGGCAGACAGAGCAACTGACCATCTGGACTGCTGAGAGATAATGTGCTTATGTGTTACAGGAACAGACGAGTTGAGTTTGACAATGTAAACTGGCTAGCCCATGTCCTACAAATTGTGTTTATAACCTATTAATTTGCTTTGCAACTACGTTTTGGAGAAAACATAATTGTAGCCCGCCTCATGGTCAATGGCAATGTTTTTTCCTAATCCAGGTGTTGCTAGGTTTAGGTTACTAAAACACATGATGAAGGTTTTTTGATAGATTGTTGGTTAAATATTGAAAAAGTGATCACTTCAAGCCAACGTTGACTTTTTTGATTAATTTAACTAGGACCACTAAACTTTGCCTAACCTTAAAGGATAATTCCATTTAATTTCAACCTGGTCTTATTTTTGTAGTTTTGGTAATCATTTTAATCAGTTATGATAACATTGTGCTCGCCAATTGCTGAGACCTGGGTTCAGCTCAGCAAGAAATGAGCTGATCAGACAGGTTGTGAACAAGCCAACAGTTTATCCAGATTATCTAAACCACTTTATTTGGAGGTCAATCTGAAATGTTGGTTATTATCCCTCACTGAACTGAAAAATTGCTATGGTAAGTACATTAGGTCAAAGTTGAATCAGAAAAGTGGTTTACAATGGACCAATCACCTTCGTTTTCTCTTGACTAACCTGACAGTTTGTTTCCAACCTGTCTGAACATCTGACTGCTTGTGTTTCTTGACCCATAGGACTTGTTTTTAGTGATGTTGCAGTGTTCTCAGATATCAGTAATAACCTTGGTGAGTACAATGTTATTATAACTGATTAAACCAGTGACCAAACCCATGAATAAGATTCAAGTTGTAATAAACCAGAATGATCCTTTAACAATATGTCTAAATATAAATGTTCCTCATTATGTTAATTAGTAAATGTGGGCAGCATTACATTTTCTATAAACCATATTGATAATCAAATGAGTTGTATATAAATATAATTAAAGACAGGGTTGGAACTGGAAGTTTAATTGTTAGGATCCAATATGTAACAATGTATTTCATCAAACTATAAAGGATTTCTTGTCATGAAATTAACACATTAATTAACATAAAACATTTTTTTTTTCAATGAATTGATAGCTTGTGTTTTCATCCTCTTCTACAAATAATCTTCACAGTCCAGAGGGCAGACAAAAACAGGAGTGACACTTCACACTGTGGCTACCTTTCTGGGTATAACTAACACAGTGTGAAGTTTCACCAACTGAAAAGTAAAACAGGCACACTACAGATGAATGCATTTATGCACAATGATACACGAGCAGAATACAACAAAATACAACAAACATACAACAAAACCGTTGAAATGAGTGTGGAGCAGGTGGGAGAGTAACTCAGGCAACTGGTATCATGCTGGCCTGTGGCTTGGCAGCCTCAGCAAGGTTACTGTTTGAACAGGGTTGGTGGCTGGTTTGTTCGCCTGCAGCAGAGGTGCTCGTGACGAACTGAGAAACAACAGCCGTAATTCCATCACACATACAAGCACCTTTGGATACATCCATGCAGGGGTGCAATAGATCAAAGAGACAGAGATCCATGTGTGGGAGATGCACTGTAGCCAATTAAAGTCGCAAATAGAAAATAAGAAAAAAACAGTAGAGAAGAAAAAAACAGAAACTTGGAGTAGAGGTGGGTGGCTGTGAGAGAAAATTCATTAAGATTTGGACAGAAAAAGAATGATCCTAACCCACAAGAAAAAAGGAGATATTATTACTGGGACAAAAACAAAGTGGTGTCATGTTGAGAAACAGGGCAAATTGCATGGATTGAAGGATTAGGTTATATCTCTGGGATGGAGACTGCCTCTTAGGATCTCACAGGAAAGTTGTATTTATTTATAGGAAAATAAACCCATCTATTCATCACTGTCTGCACCAAAAACCATGGATTCAAACAGGTTGGTTTTATTGAACATTTAAAGAGTCAAAGCCGGACTAAAACCACGGAAAGAAATATTTTTGCCCATATCCCTTTTGGCCTTGACAGGCAGTAAACGATGGATGTATGCGTCACTTCTATAGATTTCTGGGCTCAAGGCCATCATCATAGCATCACGAACACAAGATAAACGGTCTGGATGACGTGGAGCATTGACCAGTCATTCAGTTCTATACATAATGAATGACATTCAGTGGACTGGTTGATCGTGTTATGGCTGTATGGATGCAGGGTCAGCACTGTAAATCCTTTCATAATTTATAGTTTTCATTGATTCATGATTCAATATTAAATAATGTAACAAAAATGTGTTTCAGACATGCTTTGTAGCAGCACAGAGGTACATTTGAAAGAATATTTGATATCACTAGATATCTGGGGACCGAAAAGTTCCCAGAAGTACACTGCACACTGACTGACAAAAAAAAACAAAAAAAACGACTGCTCGACTTGAAGAAGCTCAGTGGACTGAGGGGTCTCCGACTGAGGATTTTCAAGGGGGAGCCCTATTTTTAAGACTTATAATCTGAGAAACTCCAGATATATACTGTAAATAAACAAAACAAAGAAGACAGAGATTGGCAGATGGATGAAAATATGGAGGGAGTTTGACAAGCAGTAAGTGACAGCAGTGGTCTGGGTCTTTAGACCTGTTAACAAGCTTCCTGACATGATTGGTTTGGCTGCCAGAGGAGTGATGAGAGTCTGGAAATCAAAGTGACTAGTTTTAAACTCTTGTTTGTGGTGTGACTGCTGGCTCAGGGATTTCACTCCTGACGGGTAAAGCAAGTAGTTGAGAGAGGGCTTAGATTCCTTCTGGGAACTGTCATAAATATTGCAGGCTCAAGTCCATATCTCCCAGCATGCCAGAGAGGCAGAGATCCAATGCTAGATATGCAGTCAAGCTCTGAATTAAAGGTGTTCAATAGTATTAGTGTCAGAGTGGGAACAGTGATTGGACAGGAAGTCCTGCATGTCAGCACACTCTATGTCATGTTGCACATGACAAACTATCATTTTGAAGGAACATGACAGTCATGATAAAAGCTGTCTGTTTGTGCTTACATCATAATACGCTGTATGTATTGACTCAGTGCCTTTATCAGACTATTTGTGCAACGGCTGGTGATTTGTTTTGCAAAGGCAGGAGAGAGCTGAAAATATAATATCAAGCAGTACTAGTGTGCTTATGAATGATGGCTTAGGTGAAATAATGGATGTTACGCCTGACAGAAACCTCTGCAGAATTACATTTTCTTTGTTGTTGCCTTAGTGCTTGAACTTTGTAATTGAGTTGCATGTTCAGCAAAATCAAGCATGACTGACACATGTGGGAAAAAGTCTACACATAATGAATTAATTAATTAATGCTACACTGTTGATTACATTGTGCCAGCTTGAACGTTTTGCAATTACAAAGTTCTGCGAGCTACACAGCCCATCTGCTGCTGTACTACTGTGTTATAATAGTTTGAGCACAGTGGTTCAGAATAGGAGGTTCTGCTCTCTTATTCAGGTCGGAGCCAGTGTTACAAAGCTCTGGATAAAAGCAAATCTCTGCTTACATTTGTTAAACGGGTGACAAAGAACAACAGGAGTCCTGAAACCTCCAACCTCTCTTTGAAATATGCCTCTGTATTAATTAATATTCACTGAATTCATTATGCTGTAAATGCCAAGTTGAGTGAAGTCTAAAACCACAACACACATTATTTAATGTGTGTGCTTGAATCAACTAAATGTAACACGAAAATCACGAGGCCTAAGTTAAGCTACAGTTTAATGAAAGATTAATGGACTGTCACTCCACTACAGTCACTACTCTGGGTCCCACTTCACAAGCATTTTAATGCATAATACTGAACACTTTCTTCTTTTAGAACATTGCAAATTGAAAGCATGTTTCCATCCACCTCTCTTTATGCACATTATGAGTTGGTACATAGAAAAACCTTTACAAATGTGAAAAAATGACTAAATATGACTAAACGTTTTAGGTTTGTCTAATGTGTAAAAGTTAGTGAAAAAGTTATTTACAGCAAGCAAGCTTTATTTCTACCACCTGCCATTATGTACCTCCACTCCATCAGAAAGACCAAAAAAGAAAATTAATTTTTATTCAGTATGGTTGCAGTATGGTGAAACTAAACACCATCAAGCTTTGTTTGTTGTCTGGTTAAACATTTCTCAGGGGGGTCTTGCTGTGGGAATGTGGACCTCAATATTTCTAAATGCTGTGTATCTATCCTCAGATAATTTAGATAGATACTTGGTCCATGATCTGATACAAAAACAACACAGATTTTTATTCAGCTAATTTGATATGTTATTTGATATTAACTATTTAGGTATTAGGTTAGAATTAAAAAAGAAACATCAGGATTCACTTACTTTTTATTTCAAAGAACTAAATAATGAATGGGCTAAAGCAACATCAACAAACAGTGGGCCTAAACATGGCCAGTGAAACACTGACAGTCTCCATGGGGGAGAAATCTTTCACCACAATGCTGCTGACTGCTCAGTGTTTACCTCTGCAGTTTAACCCAGGCAACGTTACACACTCCGATACTACTTACAGCTGGGTAGTTAGTAGGAGTGAGAGGGGTGGGTCGGACACACACACACACACACTGCTGTCAGCCATCTAAATTTGATTTCTCATGGTGTCCATGTAGCGCTGATGATGAAGGATGACATCACCAACACTGTCCAATCAATGACTTACCTATCAGCTGATATGACCTCACATTTACTCCTCTTGGCTCATTTGTAATAAGTTAGTTTAAACATGAAACGGACCAGAACTAAAAGACAACACTGGATAATTTGTTTTTTCTTCCAGACCAAATAACCTGAGCCACACGTGTGAAAGTGACATCAGAAGGCTGTAGTACTTACTTGATTGGGCAGTCCTGGCCTCAATAGGCCGAGTAAAGACTCCTAAACCCATGTCAGATCTTGCTGCCAGGGAAAACATGTAGAGTGTGTCTGGCTTTAGACTATCAACTGCATAGGAGCCTGCTGGGTCGAAAATGACACGATGCTGTGGAGAGATGACAACTATGAGATCAAGAAGGCCACAGTACACACACACACACACACACACACACACAAATTATCCCTGTTACAGAATATATTAACTTCAGATACACTATTATAATCTGAGGTTTCATTTGACAGTCCCAGAATTCAATACAAAATCAAAACAATCAGCTAACTAAAATCTTCTCATGTGATTCCCTGAGATCAATCTAATAAAATCAGGAGCTGATGCAGATCTAGTTTAGGGTCCATTACATGAACCTGTTTGTTCTAGGGCTGCGTTTGTGGGAATAAAAGGGAATCTCATACTGAACTCATTCTGAGGTCAGACAGGTAAAATGAGATGAAACTTAAATGATTCCTGCAGGGACACTGGGGTTGCTGCAGGAGCAAACAACAACAGCTTATACATGAATAAGGCAATAGGGTTTTAAATGTGGTCTGAAACTGTCAGTTCCAAACAAAATATATGTTAAGTGGCAATGTAATAATTTATCAAATTAAATATATTAACACAAACATGCGCATCAGCTGTAGAACATATCATATACATACATACATACATATTACATGTGCCGTACACATTGTACAGGCAGAAATATAAAACCATTAAATACACCAAATAAAGAAATTTAAACACATCAAAGAAATATATTGTACAAATTTTAAGGTTAAAATCCATCCCATCAAACCTTTGTTTTTAAGGTGGTATTTACCTTGTCTGTGGGATTGTTGGCCTCCCAGTAGAGCAGTTCAAAGCTAATGATGGCGTCCTGGACAGGCCAAAGCCATGACAGCATGACACGTGAGTCCAGCTCGGCCTCGGCCTCAAAACCCGACGGCTGAGCAGGAACTAGAGGCAGAAACAAAGAGATGAAGAGACTAAAGACAGGACCAGAGACAGAGACAGTGAAGGGTGTATTCAAAGGTGGAAATACAAAGTAAGGGAGTCAGGAGGTGAAGTGGGGTGCAGGCATAGAGAAGCCAGGTATTAGGTGAAATGCTGCAATCAATACTCATCAGTATTCAGAACACCAACCAAACTGAGGAAGTATAAAGGATGTCATCACCTTAAAATCCTCTAAGGTGATGTCAGTAAACTAAGAATCAAATTTATGTCAAATATGGTGGGCCACAGCTTCTCCAAACACTGTTATTACAGCCAGACTGTGATGTCAATGCGATGTGTTTTCTGACAGTTTGAAGCTTGCTCTTGGTTTTACTTCTTGCTACCATCTTTGTTAGTTACTGGAACCTGAAAATCCTAATTACAGCAAAGTACGGGGGAACTGAGGTGAGACAAGAAATCAGCAACCATCACAACTGATCTGCGAATGGCTTAGACTCTTGTCAATCAAGCAAACACACTGTGCCTTTCATTTTAAGTAGCTTTTTTATAAATATTTTTTTTATAAATACACTAGCTGCACTACACTACACACCCACTGTGTTTTCACGTTTGCCTGATCAGAGCTCTTCTCAGGGCAGCGTGGGTGTGTACAGACTTTGCTTGATTGACATCTCTCCCTGTTCCTTTTAATTTTGTTCCACCTGTGGGAAAACTTACATCTTTATCACTTTTATTAGTACATTATGTACAATTCCAAGCATAGTGCCGCCCAACTTGAACCTGAGCAAATTTAGCCAGTTTAAACATTTACTAATTTGAGGGAATTCATTCAGAAATTTGTTGGCACTCCCGTACTAAAACACAGCGCAGAGCTGGCTGCTAATAGAGTGCTGCAGGGATGATGTGTTTTTGTAGGCCAACCCGGAAGTTAGCATCGCCCTGGTTCCCTCAACAAAAAGCCAATGGGATTTTTCCATTGGATTTTGGATTACTGCAGAAAATAAGTTTGTGGCCAACAAAAGTTTATGATACTTAAACATTTTGTTCAGCAAGATAATCTTCACAAATGAACACCACCTTTATGATTTTTGAAGCATAAATGCAATTGCCAGAAGTAAAACGCTCACGTTAGGCTATCAACAAACTACACCACAGTCACATGACTTCAACGTCACCACCAATAAGCTTCCAACATGTAATCTGACTCCACGCGCTTACCTCTTCTATAAAAGCCTTTGGGAAAGTTTGAGTTAGAATAGTTTGCAAGAGTGCGAGTATAAACACAATGAGGCTGTAAAGGCGGATGAGTGAGTAGATGAGTTTCTGTGTTCGGCGTGATGACGTTTAATGTCCCAGACAACCTCTGTAGTCTCGTTTAGCCACTTGTTAGCAACCGCCTTTTTTAAGACACGTAAAAGCTTCCAAATTCACAAGTGGGGTATTTAGTGACGTATTTTATGTTGCAAAACTAAACATGAAAATCTCTTAAGCTTGTGTTAACCACAGACCTTATTTCAGGCATCTAACCAAAAACCCATTCAAGAAACCCATTGACTTCCAGACGAGGGAACCGGAAGTGCAAACATGCCAACTCATTTCAGGGTTTTAGGACTCAACAATCTTAACACTAATAAATCAAGGGTACAAATTAAGTAATTTATACACGTGAAAATGATCAAAACCTTTAGCCCAATACCTGCCAGGCTCTGTAAAGTCCTGAGAGGTAACAATTAAATTAAGTGGAAGGTTTAAGATCAGTGCTTAATTATACATCTAGCAGACACAAAGCAAGCTGTGTCTAAGGTACTGTAATGATTATGTCAGATGTTTTTAGCTTGTTTCACAGCCCCCACGTGGCCAAAAAGCTACACATTTTTTAAACCTTCTAACAATATATTAAAACTTGCAGAAGCCTAAAAAGAATGTAGCTGTTTTGACGTCTCCACATAGTTAACAAGTGACAAGTTGTGTATATATGTGTTATCTTAGAAGAATGGTCCCAGTCAGTTTCACACAGTTAGATACAGATTTTATATTGAAAAAAGAGCACTGGCATCAGATCAGTTGTTGGTAGTAGCCGATTACTCTTGAGTTTTGGTATTGGAATCAGTATAATGAGACAGATACTATAAGTGTAGCATCCGCACATCCCTACTTAAAACAGAGGGTAAGGATGGAACTTTGTCTGTTTCAGCGCTACTATTTTTTAAACAAATGCTTCCTTAAGCAGATTTTTGTGCAGGTGTTGCTTTGAAGGCTCCTATAAAAGTTGCCTATAATTAACCAGTGATTCTGCCCATTGCTCCTGATGATATGATATAGTGGGCGGCCACATAATAGATGGCATGAGTAGAGCAAATTTGACATTAATCGCATTGATGCTCCGATAAAACAAAAGGTAGAAAGACTCAGTCCGATACTAGTTATTAGACTTTGTAATATGTGTTTAAGGCAGAATGATTTATGTCAGCCTGGAAGGGTGCTGAACTCTATTCCACAAATAAATAAAGTGGGTCAGCTGAATTTGGGTGGCTTTATCTTCTATTGCAGCCCTGTTGTGATGTCATGTGTCTTCCAGCTAAGCACAGTAAGTTGAGAACACTGAAAAACTGGGAATGCAAAACCATGCTTATTCCTCTACATGCAGGCAGCCACTTTGTCCTTGAGGATAAAGTGTGTGAGCCCTTCATATTACACACACACACACACACACACACACACACACATATTATATGCTGCTGAGTATCCTTGTACAATAAATTACCCGCTGTGTTCATCTCAGCTGGGAAATATTTGACAGACTAATGCTTCACATTACAGCTCTGTTTTTCTGCAATTTCAAAATGATGGGAGTGTAACACAGTGTGACTAAATTTATCCCTCAGTTTTGCTGCTACCAATACGTTCTTGCATGGGTCCATTACACAGACACACACGTTTAACACAAGTACATGTGTAGCTTGATGCAAACAGCCAGGCATCGATCTAAATTACACAACTCTCTAATTGCACAATAATTATGGAAGTCATTCATGGGGGGGTGATTTAAAGGTGCTACATGTAACAGTGTAGATGACTGTTAGCTGTAGACTGTTGGTTATGTCACACTGCTGGTTTTGTTGGTGATAATGTTTCTAATAGCCCCAGCACCAGAGGTGTAATGTAACCAAGTGCATTTACTCTAAATTCTCTAAACTATTTGTTACAGTATACTGTTTTTGCAGTAGTATACCAAAAATCATGTCATCAATCTACAAAGAAATACATGTGACGATGGAACATGTAATAATGTAATATTATTACATGTTGCTTCCTTATTATTAATATATAATATAATTAATTATTATTTTGTGTTTCTTAGATCATTTTGTATATATATATATATATATATATATATATATATACAATATAATTATTATTATATATATCCCCTCAATTTCCTTTGAGCATTGCATTGAGGAACAATTGTGTATACAGTCAAAAAGTGTTTTTAAGCATACATACTGACTATTTGGGGGATACTTTCTTTTGTCCCTTGTCTAGTGTGAATACACTACATACCGGTACTCAGATATTGCTCAGTAGTGTGTAGTCTGGACCTGGTACACAGCTAAAGTTAATGACTAGGTGGTGAAGAAAGTGCAACATCAAGCTAAAGAGCCAGATAGTTTTCTCAGGAGTTGGTGGAGACCAAACCAGAGCAACATCCATCAGGTGGACCCAAACATGACTTCAAATGAATGCTAATGTTGCTCTCTGTCTGCTGCATGTGTAAGGTGATAATATTTAGTTGTATAAATAAATAGTAGTAGTAAATAGTAGTAAATAGTTGTATTTACAGCTTGTTCCACTGCATTGTTCCACTGCATCCAAAAGTATCAATTAATGCAGCTTTAAGTAACATTGTGAATACAGGAGTTTTACGTGTAAGGCAGTATTTTTACATTGTGGAATTGCTTTTTTTACGAGTAATTCTTCCATCAGTAGCTGTGTTTCCATTCAGTTGTCAAGAAAATTTTAAGCAAACTTTTGAAATGTCACAAAAAAGAAATGCACGTTTCCATCAGCTAGTTTGGAGCAAAAAAACTAGGCTCATTGCAAAGTGTAGTTTGGTCAGAAGTTGGTGGTAGGCTACGCTTTATGCATGGCTGTAATCTGCCAGTAAACAGAGTAGAAGAAGTAGAGGTTGCCAACCAGAAACAAAACAAGTGGCCTTGGCCATGTAACCATCTACGGGAGAAAATGGAGAATTAATTTCTGTTGAGCTAGTTTGAATTGTTCCTTCATGTCAGCTAGTGTTGGCCATGTTTCATGCTGTCCAGAGACAAAGACAAATTAATGTGGAATGAAACAGCTGATCAGTCATTTGAGTTAAATGTTAAATGCTACGTCAGAACTTATTCAGCAAAGGTGTTTCCATATCCCATTTAGCGCATCAACTTTTTTTCGATTAATGCAAAAACCACTTCAAGCGAGCGTAAAAACATTTTTTGCACAATTGAGGAAGTTTTATCGAATTTTGCCAATTCCATACAGCTTTTCTAATCATTCTTCGAAATGTGCATGAAAACACGTTTATGGAAACACGGCTACTGTCTGGTACTACTCCTGTTGCCACAAAATGATCCAGCAAAACTCTCACCCTGTGGCACACTACTTAAAAAGCAATGTGACTGTAACAACTTCAGAATTTTCTTATGGCATTGCTTTGCAGAAACACAGTGAGCATGTTCTCACCTCCCTGCTGGGTCTTGATCTGCAGAACATCAGAGGGAGGCCCGTCTCCCACAGAGGTGAAGCCCAGCACCCTCAGGCTGTAGGTGATATCTGTGGTGAGGCCTGAGATGGTGGTGAGCTGGCTGTCATCTGTGTTGTGTTTCTGCCAGGCGCTGAGCGGGGCGTCGTGCTTGGAGCTGTAGTAGACCCTATAGCCCCGGATTTGGCCATTGGGCTCCTCTGGTGGTTCCCACTGGACGAGCATGGTGCTGGAGCTCAGCATGCGCGCCTGGACATGGAGGGGAGGTGATGACGGTGCTTGTTCGCTTGTACGGGTGTCCACAATACCGCTGGGAGGCCCCCGGCCGACGTTGTTGACAGCCATGACACGAAACTCATATTCAGAGAAGGGGCTGAGGCCGCCAATGCTGTATCGGGTCGTAGCTACTCCATCTACTTCCTGGAAGCCGTTGTCAGACAGTTTGGCACGGTACTGGATCACATAGTAGGACACCGGTTCTGGGTTGCCAGAGTCCCAGGTCAGGGTGACACTGGTTGCCGTGGTTTCTGTCACAATGAGGGAGGTGGGCTGCTTGGGCAGGGCTGTTAGAGAGCAGAGAGACAGAGTCAGACAAACAAGTCTCTACAGTCGCCTTCTTTTTTGGAGCTCTCTGACATGAAGGTCTGGCAGGAGAAACACCCACTGAAGCTCAGAGTACATGGAGCTCATCAACACTGCCAGTCTAACAGTTAATTATCATTCAGGAGCCTGTCTCTGTCCTCTCCTGATCTGCACAGGGTCAGCAGGCTGAGCACATGTATTATGCTGCCAAGCAGATGGGTGCATGTGCTCCTATGTAAATCCATCTATAGTCTATCTAACCAGAGCTGGAGATCATCAGAAGTGCATATATTTAATGCAGTCCCACAGCAGAGCCTACTTTCCTTAGTTGTTGAAAGATATAACAAAACTATTTATTCATTCCATATGGAGCCCACCAGGTGTCATGGAGCAAATCATTGAATCACGAATTAACAGAACACAATGTTAAATGATCGTTGACGTATGGTTAAGACATGTCACAGATAACACAACGTTGTTTAACAGGGAAACAAGCAACATCTGAATATATGTCTATCCATGAGTCCAAAATGAAAACAAAACTGCATCAAATCCAAGATGCTCATTTAGATTAGATTGTCCATGGTCTGACAACTATCACTGTGTATTTTTCACTGCTGTAGGCTACACAGTGCTCTAACTGATAGCAGCCAAAGCTGGCCAGCAGTGCTGAAACAGCGTCCAATGAAGAATCAACTGCATTAAAAAGAGTGTCCCAGGGACAAGAGCAAATGGAATGAATATGATAACCTAATGATATTAATATCAAGGAATTAATTCAGTAATTGTAGACCTAAACACAGCTGCTAGCCTGCTGCTAACAGTCTGGGTGCTCCTCTCTACATGACCGCAGTAGGAAAACAATCTGGTACTTCAGCTCCTGCTGCTACAGTAACTTGACATTGACCGTTAAAATGAATACAATTCATAATAAACAGTGACAGTTGTCAGATCATGGACAATCTAATATAAATGCAGTTTTAGTTTGATTTTGGACTGTAATACATGGATGTACTTTGGATTTTGCCCATTTAACATGTGTTTGACATCCCTTTTGTTTTTCTGAACTGACGCCATTTTCTACGTTTCAGTTGTTAAAGGTTACCAATGAGAATTATTAATTCAAGAGCATGAATTAAGGAATTTCAGAGCACAATTTTTAATTAAACAGCATGAAATAGTAATCTGTGCGCATGAGTGAATATGAGGATTTATTGATTTGTGCACACAAATTGATTTTTTATTTCTTCATGACATCTGCCGGGTTCTGTGATTTCACCCACATTTCTGTAATAAAAAAGTGTAGATTTGTGTGGGCATTTTCAAACAAAGTCCAGTAAGGCAGTGATTTTCTTCATTGTGTCCATTCACACTGTATACACTACACTATCCACCCTGCAGAGTCACTGTGTGGACGAGGACTTTCAATCATTTCAATAAATGCCCTTTATTACAGACTTGTGGTCTATAGAAACTAATTTCTAGCTAATGAGAGGTGTTTCCTCTCTTAGAAATGATGGTAAATTAATGAGTGACTCCTACCCAATCATAGGAGGTTAAGAAGCTCCGGAGCCTCCAAAAACTACATGATTTATTTATTACATGAAACTTTCCTGGTTCTGTATTGTCTCTTTTCATTTTATTTATGGTGTGTATGTTGTTTGCCTCACACTTATATATAGCAAGTCTGATACAGAAATGATGACAGAATGACACTCACATTAGATGACCTGCATATTCATGACACTTAGGGGAAGTGCCACTTAGCTTCAATGTGAGTTTAAGAGTAATGTCTGCCTCGAGCAGCAGCTAAAGCAATTTACTTTCTTAAACAGACTTCCACCCAGTAACATGAATAATAAAGGGCAGCCAGCTGAAAGCTGTAGACTGTTAACTGCACATTAAGCTTTGTTTTCATACTGAACAACTCCAAGTATAAAACATTTCTTACTTACGATTGTGATGTATGTATTTTTAATATAGAGCACAGCAGACAAAGTTACTTTAAAATGCATTCAGCATCATCTTCTTCACCACAGACAGCTGATGTCTTAAGTGCTGCTTTGGGAAACGCATGTAAACGCAAATGAAAGAGCGTTCTTAGAAATGCTCTTCGAAAACGCTCTTAACCTCTAGGATTGATCATCGGGAACGGGGCCCGGAGCTTGAAAGCACCGTAACATGAAACTACAACACTGCATGTAGCAAGATCTAAAAAAGGAAGGAAGTTACAGTTTAGATAAATCGTTTTCCCAACACTGGTAAAATGGTTTGCCTTGACTTAAGTTTAAGTGAAATGAATGGAGTTATATTGATTCAGCTTGAAAATATTCAATATGGATCATTACGTGAATATTTGTGAGTTGAGTCGAAGTCAACATTCTTTCAGCGTATTGGTGCTGATACCAATTCTACAGACAAAATCAGTCCATCTCTATTAGTAATGGTAAAGACAGATAATGCACTTTAATACACACATCTGCAAGGATTGTCTATCATAACTTAATCCTAGCAATCCACGATGCTTTAAAGCATTACATGATGTTAATTTAATTGATTTTTGTACATACACAGGAATTAATGCCTCATGATGAAGTTAAAACATTTTATGAGTTGGTCTACTGGCATTACTGCCCTGAGGATCTACAGCAGTAACAACTCTCAGGCTTTGTTTCTGAGCTTCTGCTCATTTATATCTACTATGGAGCTCCTGGTTTTTAAGCAGCAACTTTGTTGCTCACAGTAGTTAATACAGTATGAGTGTGTGAGTGTATGAGTGTTTCTGTACTTCAATAAATGGAAATACTATATATATATATACACACATATATACTAATAACTTTATACCATTGCTATCTTAACTGTATGCCATGCTCACTATGTAATTGAAAAACAGTACTTGACTTTATTTCTATGTAAATGTATTCTGCTTTTTGCTGAGGCCATCACACAAAGGATGAGGGAAGAGCAGATCACTTTGTTAATGAACAGTTAATGGCATGCTGCTTTCATACTGCAGCTTCTTATCAAGCTGTCAAAACATGTTCAGATATTAATATTAATGACTGCTCTGTCAGCTATTGCAAGTGGGAAATCTTCATGCGTACTGCATCTGACCTCGCTGTCACTGGTTCACTGGGGCTGAGGAGATCAGAAAGTGATTAAAGGGTCTGTTCACTCAAATTACTAAAAAACATATTTGCCTACTTATCACTAGTTGTATCCTCCCATGCTGATAGGTTTTATGTGCAGAGGTTTTGAGATATCCACCTTTGAGAACTTTATTGAAAAACAAATTGTCCTGGTTACACAACAGACTTCACTGTCAACAGTTTTCATAGGGAAAACCATTGACAACTTGGATTATCTCTTGAAAAACAATCCAAATGTTGTTATATCCCACCCAGTAATTTTGATGTTTGCCAGGGAGAATCTGGCCATTATGAAAATGACCAATAAAAAAGGCCATCTCCTTTTTATTGTGATATGAAATTAGTCAAAATAAATCAAAACTGAAAATCTAGTTTCCAGTTTCATTTTCAAGTTGAGGATAGGGGTTGAGATTTCTCTATTTTTTTTTCTCTGTCAGCAACAAAACAGTCAGTTTAATAAGAATGTGCAAGTGAGTCTGCAGGAGGATGACGTGCACCTACTTGTTGTGGTCACTTGTGTGGCTAACTAGCAGCTTGGACTAATGTAAAGCAGTTTGTGTTACAGGTAGCTCCAGCCATGCTCCATAAAACCAATGACGTGGACATTACAAAGGGAGCAGAATCCTCAAACAGCATCCAGGAACCAGTTCACCTTCACCCTTTCTCTTCTCAGCACCTGCTGGTGCTAATCAAGCACCACCACTGAGGAATTATTCCACTGGGTCCATCCTCCTGCAGCGTCACTCACACGTTTCCAATTTGAAAATAAAAAGTCTATTTCACATAAAAAATTGTATTGATTATTGCAGTGTCATGCTTGGGAGTACACTGAAGATTTGTGAATGGAGATTTCATTCTCATTTTTGGCAGAAATTGCGGTTAGTGCACATACAAATGGAAAATGAAAGGTCAACTTCCAGGTTTTCTCAGAGCTTTCATCTGCATCTGACACTGAGATGCAGCTGAAAGCTTTAAAAAAAAAAAGCTTGTGAAAGGTTGTTAGCGTTAAGATTTCTTTGTCATACATACTGTTCCCATAGTCAATAATGAACTTCCAAGCACAAATTTTAATTTGATTAAATACTTTCATTTTAAGACTGGCAGCCCTGGACTTCCATACGACTAGAGGTAAGTGAAAATGAAAAGACCTGACTCTTTAAAACTCCAGTACCAAATCTTAAGATTTTGTATCACCAGGCACAAAAACATCTCAAATCACCCACAAAAGCATATAATAATAATAATAATAATAATAATAATAGCAAATGTTTGCACACAACTGTATTTATTTAATTGCTCCTGTAAACAAATGTAATTATTCAGACATTTATTCAATTTTTTTCTGCTTCCACTTTCTCCACTCTCCTATGTGAGATCACATTCTACAGACACACCTACCCGCACAGGGACAGAGTGTTTCTGACCTTTGACAGTGATCTGGGCCGTGGTCTCAATCATGCCCAGGGAGGATATGGCCACACAGGTGTAGTTGGCAGACTGTCGGATGTTAGTGAGCTCCAGGACGTTGCGGCCAATAGGCATCTCCTCCTCCCGGGTCAGCTCCACCTCGCCGCTCATCCACTTCACATAAGGCATGGGAGCACCAACCGCAACGCAGGTCAGGTTGACGCTGCCGCCGGGCATCACCTCGTGATTGGTGGGGGGGATGGAGAAACGGGGAGGCACACGACGAACTGCAGGGGTAAAGAGAGGGAGTGTGAGAGGACACAGAGGAGGATAGAGTTGGGGTGGTGGGGGGGTTCACTAGACCACTGGGCAGACTTCATATTTGACTGGCCTGGCTTGGACTGTGCACCAGTGTGCATGAACTAGTGAGTGCAGATTAGCCTGAATAACAGTAGCGTTTGCCTGGTGGAGTTTTACTGTCCCATCATACTTTGAAGTCTGTTTGAGACTATTTCCTGGGAAGTGGATGTGTTTTTCTGCTATTAAGTCAGTTTAAAGCCAATTTATAGGCAGGTTCTTTCTCCTGCTACCTAAAAACTCTTTGTTATAAGTGATTTCAGTTGAGATTTTAGTCCTTTGGCTTACATGCTATAGAATGATAGCATTATTTATAGAATGTCATTAATGTTAGTCTAAGTTGATTTTTAGCATCTGATGTCTACACTTAAAAGAGAAATCTATCAGTTTAATGTTTCAACGTGAGAGAGTTTTAGTCACCATGTCTCAGTTTTGTTTCAGACAATGTTATTGTTACTGATTTAACTCAAGATTTCTCAAGAGTTTTTTTTTACAGGACAATTCCAGTCTTTTGCATGATTTGGCACATAATCCTACCTTCAAGTTGGCCAGTGGTTTTATTCATTAAAAAAAAAATCTATTTGTAAAGACTCTATCATCAGTGAACAAAATGTCTAATTTTCTTTTTGTGATAGTTAAGTTACCATTGCTTGCAGTGCAGGCATATCAACCATCATTACCATGAAGCTGGGTCTATACTTGATGCAGTGGGTTAATAGCAGTCCTGCTGTAGGTATCTACAGCATTGGTTTTAATTGATAGTTCATTGTCATTTTTCCCATCACAACACTAGGTAGTTACATGTGTAAAGTTACCTTTTTATGCACACTATAACTCCACCTTAAGGCAGAGCTCATTATCAGTGATCTGCTGCCGTCACTTTCTGTATGCAAACGAGTGCAACACCATGAATGCCTTCAAGGACAAACTGTCTGAAAGTTGCACCATTATCCCCTCTGTAGGATTCATTGTGTCTCATCCCTCACTATGATGAAAGACTTCATTCAGAACAGATAAAAATACTTTTGCCTTTAGATGTGTTTGGATGACACTTACAAACCCCTAACCCTTTAGTGTCATGGCTGAACTGCCCTTTCAGAAGCATCTTGGTCTCATCAGTGAACGCCCTCTTGCAGGAACTCTTTACTATGGTCTGGGACCAAAGGATTAGTTTGGCTTGCCCTCTCAGAGCCCCATGATGTTGATTTGGCATTACCTGATATTATGCCAGCTCTTTTCTACTAGATGCTACCTTACCTTCACTTGGAAATGGGGTAAATTGAGTGCCTGTGCCTAAGGGGTGTAGCTGGATTTCTCTGGAGTATCTGGGGTTTCCTGCTGGGCTGCAGGGATTAAAATGCACCTGGAGTCTACTGTGCTGCTAGTTGGGAGCACTTCTATCACATCCTGATGCTGAGGCACAGAGTGTGCTGGAGAGAATATTGTAGGGTTCTCTCTTCCTCAGAGAGTTTCCTCATTACACTACATGTGAATTAGTGCAACAGTACTATGTGAGCATTAACTATGCAGATGGGTCTGTTGCCTAAGTGAAGTCCTTGCTCTCTTGACTTAGCTGAGCACAGAGTCATGAAAACCTGACTCACAAAGAGTAATTTAAGCTGCGGGCTAGAGTATGGGTGTGAGGCGCTTACACTGTGGATCAGAGGCTTTTCGAAGGGTTTCCTCTTGGTTTAAATACAGACTAACACATTCTATCACTCTGTCTCTCCGTGTAGAAAAATCTGATGGAATGTGAGAAGTAATGATGCTAGAGCTGAGAACTGGGAAGTAGCACTAGTAGTATGTACAGTATGTTTGGCTGAGCAATGACTGACAACATTCAGTGAGTTTTGGAGTACATGCGTGGGCTAAATGTTACTGTGGTGGAGGAGAGAATGCAGTTTTTTTGGGCACTGCTCATACAAGAACAGCATTGTCTGCTGGCATGGAAAGAGGCAGACTCTGAAATGCAGATGGCTGGCATTAAGACTGAATCCCATGGAGGCTAGAGAAGATGGTGTGGAGGAGTAGGAGAGGAGAGGAGGCAGAGGGCTGCGAAAGGAGGACAAGATGGAGGAAGAGGAGAAGGAGTGGCAAACTGCCAGGTCAGTTGGGTGGGGGCTCAGGGGAAATCTTTTTTACTGTGGCCGGTCACGTAGTTGATGCTGGAGGACGTCTATTTTGAGACATTGATTAAAGGTACAATAAGGTCAAATAAGATTTTTACAACCTGACAGCAAAGATATTTATTTTCATTATTGAATTATTGAATACCAATGACTTACTTCATGCTGAGAATTCTGACTTTAAAAACTCAACTTGGAAACCAAATAGCCCACGTCTTTATTAGAAGTCTGGGTTCAATCTCTGCTGTAAATAGTTTGCATACGTCTGGGATGCAAACAGAGACAAGATCAACTACAGGCCACCTCACTCTGAAAAGTCAAAGCCTTCTTTTAATTTTCTTCTTGTCTTGCTATTTGTTTCTTACTTGATGTCTTTACTTTATGTTATTGTTTTTCATTCTTTACTTTCTATCATTTTCTCAGTTTAACCTTCTCTTACTGGTGTTGACTTTTACTGATGCCACTAAAAATAGGTCCAATGGGCCAAGAGACATTAGTGGTCAAACAATCATATATCATATCATAAACAACCACTTGTTTGGAGGTAAAACTGAGAGTGAGCCCACCTGAACTGTCAGTAATAATCATTGCACAGGAAAACGACTATGGTGAGTATGGTGCAGTCAAGGTTCAATAAACAACTGGGTCTGTAAACTGTGATGGATGTTCAGAACAGACCGTTTGGGTAATAATTTTACCATTCCCAATGTTTTGTCTTCTGAATAAGTTTGACTAACCTACAGGTTTGTTTACAATCTGCACTATTGTTAGCGATGTCGCCATGTTCCCAGATCTCAGCAATGACTTTTCTGAGTACAATGTTAACATGCTGATGTTTAGCAGGTAATGTTTACCATGTTTGCAGTCTTAGTTTAGCATGTTGGCATGCAAACATTTGCTAATTAGTACTAAACACATAGTAGGCCTACAGCTGAGGCTGGTTAGTCATAAACCAAAGTATTGAACCAATTGAAGTTTTGGCCTTGTGATGGTGCTACATGAAAAGTTAAGGGATCAGCAAAGTTGTTACAATTCATACTAAGTGATACAAATGTCTGTTCCAGATTTCATGGCAAATATCCAGAATCGGTTGAGATGTTTTACTCTAGATCAAAGTGGTGGACCGACCAACTGACCATCCAACTGCCACGCCTAGTGGTTAAAAAGCACACTATACTGTATTTGGTTTGTTATTATAGCAGTAGCAATAATAGTTAGTTAATAGTTTAATAATATTATTTAGTTAATTAATAGGATTATCATATTGTTAGTGTACTTGCACTTCCACAAGTTATAGTTATATTTACTTCTAACATTATTTTCATTATCATTACTATTATTATAAGTTTTAAGACCAACCAGTGTTGTTATCATATCTATCAGTTGCCAACACAGATTATTTAATCTATTTATTATGTCAGAAATGTCATTAGATGATGAGTTTTTGTTTAACTTATTTGACATGTTACATTAAATGATAAAAATGATATAAAATGAATTGCGACATTTCGCAAAAAAAAAACAAATGAAACCCAAAACACTGGATTTTTTTTTTATGTTAGGAGTTCATGGTGGTTTTAACCCTAACATTATTGGGGAAAACTGGATCGTTCACATCAAGATTTTATTGCTTGGCAGTACATGTGACAATAATCTAATGGTGGTAGTAAATCTTTAGCAGGTGCACAGAAGAAAGCCAGGCCTTGACAGTTAATTTCCCTGTTGATCTTCCAACACACACAGGTGGCCTGTCTCTAATATGGGAAGTGTTTCCCAGTTACCTTTGCTTATAACTCATTTCAAAGCAAGATTGGCTCTGACAACTATAAATGAGCGTTTCATTTTAATGTTTAATGTTGTACCAGGGAAAGATGCGAATAGAAATCCTTAAAGTTTGGATGCTAACAGAGGGGAGTGACAAAGCTGTGTGTGTGTGTTGGTAAATGGAAACACTAGAGCCAGTAATACATCAGAGATCTTACTGATGGACATCATAACGTTGAAATTACCTGTTTATATTACCTGTCCTTACCATAGCAAAGTGGGGGTAGGTAGGGCACTAAAATAGGATGTGTTAGCCTCAGCTGGCCAGCAGTTACATCAGCACTGTTTCCCCAAAGTACTGAAATTGAATCTTGAATTGAAACTAGTGAATCTTTAGCAAGCTTTTCAGTTTTAAGACATGAATGCAATATAAGCTGTGTGGTTTGTAGCCTTCCTATACTAACCATCCTCACAGGACTACAGCAAAAATGTAGGGACAGCATAGCTGTAATGCTTTATGGGAGGTTATTTAAGGTGCCAGATTGCGGAGCAGTGCCAATATGTTCCCCCATATTATTACACCTGTGGTCTATTATCCAGAGCCCCTAAAAGGCCATGGAAACATTTATTTTCATTTGTTCATTTTCAATTAGAAATTTAGATTTGGGGGGGCAGTACATAATGCAGGGCCTGCTACTTGACAGTGATGTTCTTAGATGGCCTGATGTGTGTGAAGCCCACATTTGTGCAGTGTGCCCAATTTATCCTATATATATTGTAAATATGATATTAAGACTATCATTGTGCAAATATTCCACAAGACTTAATCAGCATAAATCCAACCATCTGTGTAATAATAGTAATGTTTACAACTAATGCTACTATGAAATATGTAAACCTGGAATTATCTTGGATTCTGGATTATCTGTTCATGTTTATTTAATCCTGGGCTAATTATGTGATCTCTCGAGCATGTTGTGGGTGAATATGAGACCTTCAGTTTGAGTCAAGTCAGGTAACACTAAGGATGCTTGCTTGTTGATAATTAGTACAACAGTTGTATGTTCTGATACTGGACGGTATCAGTGTGCTGGCCAGCACTGAGGGAATCATCATGTTCTTATATTAGTCAACTAGAAGCCATGAAGTTACCCGTGGACATGGAAGATGGTCACGATGCGATGACAATAGGTTAATGAATCAGAAGTTAAAGTTATTAGTGCTACTGTTGGACTGGACAATGGCCTGATGGGTGGATGACTGAAGCACTGACACCACGTGAGACTGAATTTGTCACTCAGTCGTCATGGTGACATTTGGGAGTAACAGATGCACATTAGGAGCAGCTGATAGTTAGAAAGCAGACAAATTCATATCTTTATTGGCATGCCTGAGAAAAGAGACGGGAGAAGGAGGGGGAGGGAAGAAAGGACAAGTGAAGAAGATTTGGGAAGCCAAATCCTAATAAAGAAAAAGCTGGAGTTGTAGGAGAACCTAAGATGGATGGGGAAGCAAACGTCTGTATGCACTGCCAGGGAAGTCATGCTCCAGTGCAGGTGGAGAGGTAGCAGCATGCTTACTGCAGGATTCATGGACAGGGATTAAGCATATTGACTTGAAAAATGTTGTGAATGGCATCTCAAGTAGAAGCAGCTTTTGTCTTCAACTGGACTGATGAAATCTCAGCTCACCTATAAAGCTCTGATTGGCTGATTGTTTCTCACAACAACCGTCAATGAACACAACACCAGACCTAAACACACTGTAAGACTTCGATGTGTCAAATCAGTGGAGTTCCCCGTTAAAGCCCCCCCAAAAGCAAATGTCATTGAGTTCCACTGTGCTGAGAAGAGCCACACAGCCCACAGCTCAGATCTTCATTCAATCTCCAAAATAATGCTGGTTGACCTAATGCTTTCAGCATGTGAGGCAAAATGATGTTAAATTCCACTCTATGGAATGTATAATGCTACTCTACATTGACATGACGTCAGAAAAACAAACTACATCTCAGAAACCTTGCCCATCTCAGTAATCTTCCTTATTCAGTTCTTTATTCAAGTCCAACTTGAAGGAACATTTCAGTTTTTGTAATAACAAGATGGAATTTCTGACTTCCTCTGATGTTTTGAATGCAGCATAATGTGTGTTTACAGATTTGTAAGAGAGTTGTTCATGTTGTAAAATAGTGTTTGGACCACCCAGGACCAAATCTTCCTTTACCTCTTTCAAATACTAATTTTTAAGAGACGCAGTAAACAAACATGAATGCATTCAAAGTCAGTGGAAGGAGACGAATGGAGCAAGATGATGCAACTTCACTCTAGGCAGCGTAAGAGGAGCTAACTCCCAGTTGAACTTGGTCAAATTAAATGAAATAATGACCTGCCATAAAGAATATACACTGTTTCATCAAAAAAGTAAACCTAAACCACTAACTGTAATTGCTTCATGCTATCACATCACCTGATTCCTTGTGTTTTTCAATTTCAGCCCATACGCTTCATGAAAAGTAATCAATATCACTGAAAATAAAGACATTTGAAAGTACTTAATTCATTAATTAACTTCCTGTCTTACAGAGAGGTGAGTCTGAAGAGATGAGGAGCTTGCAGCACAGCAAAGCATGAGGTGCCCTTTAGTTAGCAACTCAACATGGAAAGCAAAAGTGTATAGGTTTTGCTGCTGTACATAACATCCAGTCGCTACATGCTGTTCAAATCATCAGTCAAAATGGAAGTGACATAATGTGATGATAAATGCACCATCCACATTCAGCATTAAGCTGATGGATTCAAAGCACCTTATAGGTATTCACTGTGTCAAAGCAGTTGTTGAGCCAACATTTCTAGTTTCTCATCAGCTAAAAAAAGGTACAGGAAGTACTCTAGTAAAACTAC
This sequence comes from Macquaria ambigua, assembly GCA_008360985.2. Taxonomy (NCBI): domain Eukaryota; kingdom Metazoa; phylum Chordata; class Actinopteri; order Centrarchiformes; family Percichthyidae; genus Macquaria; species Macquaria ambigua. The sequence continues at coordinate 190,174 of VMKM01000651.1, read as the reverse complement.
AGTCTAGACCTGCTCTATATGACAAGTGCCCTGAGATAACTTCAGTTATGATTTGGCGCTATATAAATAAAACTGAATTGAAGTAATACTGGAATAAACTGTAGCTCACTGAAGACAACAATTACTTCAGAGGGACTTCTTATTCCGAGGATTTTTGAAGCCTATTTTATGAATGATAACACTAAATCCTGAAGCTGACAGGAGAATGAATGAGGCTTTATTCCATCCTAAAGTGTGCGCTGTAGTTGTTTTGTTTTAGTTTGTTTGTTTGGGTTTTTTGGGGGGTGGGGGTAAAAACTTCACCTGCAGTTCCACTGATACTGACTTTAGTTTGGAATTAATTAATTCATTTTTAAGTTAAATTAAGTTAGACTGTGTTATGTTAAGCTTACATAAGTTTAATTAACTTATACTATACATAAGTTTAATTAACAGAGTTTTATTATTGGGTTTTGAATCATCACTGACAATAAGGGTGAATCCAGAGAGTCTCGGTCGGTAGAAAACACCTTCAACTCATGAACACACACTGGAGTTTTAGACATGTCTGGGTTAGCTTAAGTTTCTATTGTCAGTCTGCTGAGTTGTATTGCCTTTTATGATTAAAATGTGATTTTATATTTGGTTGTACATCTGCAGCTACATTTTTTCATGGTCTTACAGAAATAAGAAATCAAATCTATTTCCTCTTTTACTAAATTGTGATTTAATTGGGTTTGACAGGATTACATTTATTTTATCAGATGGTAATTCACAAAGCTACACAAAAATACATTTTGTGTTGAAAAATTATAATCCAAATGTTATAAAAGCCATTCATTCTCATTCCATTCCATTCACTGTCTCCTCTGCCATTTTACTGTCATTGATTCTCTAGTTTTTAGGTCTGCAATTACTGCAGCTCCCAAAATCAAAGCCACTTCATGTGGTGTTAATATTAAACTCAAATGGTTTGTTGAAGGTAACAAGAATTAAGCTCATCCTTTCCTAAAGGAAAATACAAACAAACAAAGTATTGAAATTTGGATCACACGTAAGATCCCTTGCGCCCATGCAGCATCTCTCTATGTATTCTCTAACTTCAGACATAAAGCACAAAGAAACAACAAAACACTGTTTCTGTAGAATAAAAGATGACCAACAAGCTGCAGCACAAGTCTGCAAATCCACATATCAAACACAAACACTTCAGCTCAGGCTGCAATTTTCTTCAGTAGTATTTCACTCCCCCTCAATTTCTGAGCTCCTCCATGTTCGCCTATTAATGATCCAGCAGTAAGAGTCTTGGAAAAAGCTGTAAACATGTTTGAGGCTATTTTGTTCTCTTGGAGAGTCTAGTTTTCTAGCAGACACAGATAAGAGGAGAGCATGGTAAAAGCAGTGTGAGCTCAGAGGCTGCCGCTCAGCGTAATGATGGTCAGACAGCAGATGACAGCTGGGAACGAGCCATGCCTTTGAATTTGCCAAGACAATAAAAACATGATCAGCATGCTGGAGAGGACCTCATGGGACTGACACAGTCACAAAATTTTGTGAAGTGAGCACAAACTCTGAACTCAGATTATGTTGTAGGCACAAATGATGTAAAGATCATGTTCCTTCAGCAAGAAAGGTTTGAGGTGTGTGACAACAGTACATACTGGACACATCATTAGAATCTATTTGTCACAGAATAGTCAGAGGTTTTGTTTGGGCAAGTAACAAATCTTTGGTCAGAATTAGGCTAAGGTTTTGTTAAAGAGTAACCATCCCTAACAAATCCACGACCGTACATGTAACGGTGAAAGGTTTCAGGGGTGTACCCAGGTAGTTGTGTAAAAGGATGATAGCTCAGTCATTAATCCCGCCTACAAAGCTCTTATTATTCAATTGTTTCTCCAACTAGGGAAATGGTGGTCAACGGGCATAAAACCAGACTTATTCAAATTGCTGAACAAATTGGGAGGATGACTCAGAGGTCTGTAACCAGGCGAAATCAGTCCTCAAAGGGCCGATACAACAGTAGCCATGTTTCCATAAACATATTTTAATGCACATTTTGAAGTATCGCATTAGAAAAGCTGTATGGGAATGGCAAAATTTGATAAAACTTCCTCAATTACGCAAAATTGTTTTTCCGCTTGCTTGAGGTGGTTTTTGGCTTTGTGGAAAAAGAGTTGATGCACTAAATGAGTTTTGGAAACACCTTTGCCAAATAAGTTCTGACGTAGCAAACATTTAACTCAAATGACTGATCAGCTGTTTCTGCTGAACCATTTCACATTTATTTGTCTTCGTCTCTGGACAGTGTGAAACATGACCAACACTAGCTGCCATGAAGGAACAATTCAAACTTGCCCAATAGAAACTAATTCTCCCGTAGACGGTTACATGGCCAAGGCCACTTGTTTTGTTTCTGGTTGGCAACCTCTACTTCTTCTACTCTGTTTACTGGAGGATTACAGCCATGTGTAAAGCGTAGCCTATACCGCCAACTTCTGACAAACTACACTTTGCAACGAGCCTAGTTTATTTGCTCCAAATCAGGTGATGGAAACGCGCAATTCACATTTCAAAAGTTCGATTATTATCCGCTTGAAAACACAAGGAGGAAAAGCCAGTCAGAGTAGTAGCAAAGTCTGAACGCTTCATTGTCGCAATTGTGAACAAAACACTGCACCATAATTACAGAATTCATCCAAAATGGACTGGACTTAAAATGTTTTAAACCAATTAATGTTTCATAAGGTTTCTACAAAGTCTTACTACTTCTTACAATGTCATTTCAGAGTCACACCTCTATGTAACCCTTTCCTGGTGGGGAAATGTGTTTGTCATTTTTTGGACAGAGAGCACATAATTGGCATTTAAGACATGCTCATTTCACAAAATTTCAGAGGAGCAGGCTGCATGGAGCAATATGTGGTGCAAGGCAGTATATACTGTAGCAGAACAGGGTGGGGGGTGGGGGTGCAGTTGGGGTAGCAGGGGGGTTGCACTGTGGGGTTGGGGTCCTGAGAGAGAGGCCGGGACGGGCCTGAGGCGCCTAGCGAGAAGCCAGCGCGGCACGGCTCCAGTCTGCCAGGCCTTGGCTTTAGGAGGGTAAAGAGTGAAAAAACCAACCTTCCCGTTGATCTGAGTGGTGAGATTTGGATTGTATTTTTGGATGGCGGGGTGCAATGATGATGAAGGGATTTAAGATAAAGTGAAAAAGAAAAAATAAATAACAAGAGGGGCAAAATAAGGAGTAGGAGGAAGAAGACAAGGAGAAACAAAGAGAGTAAAACAGGCAAATATCTGCTTATCCATTAACGAGTGAGAAAATCACAGTAGAGAGTGACATACTCACACACACACACACACACACACACACACACACACACACAGACCAACACACACACATCATATGGCACATAACAATGCAGTGCACACTCATCACACATACAAAGCAAAAGGCTATGAAGGATACACTCTCACATAAGCAGAATAAGACACACGGTAAGATCATCAGTGCTAATCTAACTCTGACTGTAAAACACAGCACTATTCCACTGTTTCCAGTCAGCACCCACACTAATAATTACACACACAAACACACCTCCCTATCCTTAACTTTGCTGCAGTGTTTGAGCCCTTCAGAGCCTGTGAATTAAGACAGCATCAAGGAGGCCGAGACAGTGTGTTACTGCCCACATTTATTCTGCCCATTGACTCTGGACGAGCCCAGCCACCGAGCCCTGAAATCAATGAGCACATAAACGTGGCCCCTGATAGGATTAGTTGAACACTCACCTTGGAAATGTGTACTTCTTTTGCCATGTGCCCAGTCCTAACTGAGAACAGATTCATTTCTATGAAGGAACACTTGATAAGCTAATACTGCATTAAAGGAGAACACTGAGTGCTTGGAGACTGTCCTGTTGGTCCACTTACCCACTGATGAGAACACAGGCATTAAAGTGTTATTATTAAGTTATTTTAGACTGGTTTGTTAGGCCAGTCTTAATTTTACACTTCAGCTCCGTCCAATGCAAGTTAGACAGTTTCACAAAAACAAAGACTGACTTATTTGAAGTCTTAAAAATTAGCCATCTTACCCCCAGGCTACCTCATCATTAAGAGTCATGTTTCCATGGTAACAATCAGTGACACCTGTTGACCAGTGTTCCCATGGTAACAATCAGAGACACCTGGCCAGTGGCACCAAATGACAAAAAACAAGAAAACATGGCTCATTATTTGTAGTTTGCTAACAATATTGAGATTACACTAACCTGTTGGAAATACACATCAGTTAGGACATCATCAGTCATTTCATTTGTCCGAGGAAACGATCCTGAGCCTGATTGATGTACTGAGCCCTGCCACATCAAGAAGCCGCAGCATCTCAGCTCTGCTACAGGTCGGCACCAAGCTGAGATTTATGTATTGTTACACTCCTCACTGAATTTTCACCGTAAAATGTCTTCTTCCAGAAGGCAAACAGGTTCTACTGGAGTGAACGGAGCTGAGTTGTCTGGTGTGGCTGCCAGGTTAGACATGTTTCCTAATTTGACAAAAAGTCTTAATTTACACAAAATTCATGGCAAATTAGTTCTACTTAAGACAGTAAAGAACTAGTGAGCTTTGTGTAATGGATGAATTTAGACATCTATCTGAAGTCTGACTTTGATCTCAGCCATAAAGTCCATCTTTGTGAAACCAGACCCAGGTCTATCTTAATATTATCCTCATATGCCATATATAGACTTATGATAAGACTTTCGGGTCGCTGTAATCATTCCTCTTCTCCATACTTGCTGTGAATTGAACCCTTCCTAATGAGACCACACTGGAAAAGATATGGGGACAAAGTCCACAGTTCTCGTGCGGAGCAAAAAATGCACTCAGTTCAGGTACACATTCTGTTCACGATTTGAAGGTCTGGGGGAAACACTTCAAGACAAACAACAGATCTCTCAGTTAGAAGACTAAGACCAAAGACTTTTGTTATCAAATGACAATTCCAAGAGCTTGTGGTTACCCTCAACAGAGGTGCACTGCTACTCAGTGTGGTACATAACAACAGAGGCTGAATATCTCAAAGACCACCTTTGTAGGGTTGGAGGAACTCATTCCCGCCAGCCTAGAGCCAGAGCTGTTGACTTGTGCTTCCCAAGACGACCGATATGGATGTATTTTTGGGGAGGGCGGTCTGGTGGATTTTGTCCCCCATCTTTTACAGCTGTGAGATGCGGTTGAAAGCTCCAGAAAAGCTAGTTGTTGGACCTTGAGTTAAAATCAATTATTCACACAGTTCAGTCATAGTCTTTTATTTACTGACTATTTACTTTTAAAGTTGTTTAAAGCACTGGAGCCAACTGTCTACAGTGTGTACATCTGATATCAACATCCTTATCTCTTAAAGGCTAAGTGGACCAAGGGACCATCTCTCTGTTCCAAGTAAAGTCTTTCATATGAACATCAACATTCAAACACATCCTCTCACACAAACAACAGAGCAAAATTAAAATACTCTCTCACATGTTCAATAGACGAGGTGCAAGTAAAGCAAAGCACATTAAACAATGAAAAACAGTTGCCTCCATGCGTAGATAGAAGGATAAGCATTTGAGAGATGAACAGAAACATATACAGTCTGAGTATATGACTGACACATGAGAGGAAGAGGGATCATGGACTGAGGCACCAAATACAGAGAAGGAAAAGACATGGGAAGCTAAAAAAAAGATGAAGAGGAATATACAGTATATAACAAAAAAGAAGACACATACACACACTTTGGCAACATATGGCATGTTGCAGTGTTTGCTGCACACTGTGAGATGAAAATGGAAACATAAGCTACCAGCACACCTAAAGAGGTTAAAGGTTAAAGCAACACAGACCGGAACCTTGAAAAGAGAAGCAGAAATAACAAATCATATACTTCATAATCTGACTTTGTTGGCTACGGCTCTGTCTGGTTTAGTGGAGAAAAAAGAAATATGTACAATTTTTATTTTGCACAACTGCAATACTTTTCATTAACAAATCAGCCATGTGTTGAAGCAGAGAACAAAATATCTTCAAAACTACATCTTCATTTATTATTTGAGAGATTCTTGGAAACCTTTTTTTCTCAAAGGCAATTTTTATCTGTGAGCGCTCTGTTATCTGTTATTGGGAAATGCATCTGTTGGTGAGAAAATAAAAATGTTCATCTGCTCACACATGTGCATCTCCCAGACACACACGCACACACACACACAGGCCGCTTTGCCAGGAAGAATCTGTTAGCTCTTTTTACTTTTTACTTACTCACCGAGCATTTATTTTAAATTAAAATGTGTGTAAATGGGAGTGTTTGCCGTAGGTTTTTGTCTGTTACAGTCTTACGCTGGTATTGGGATGGGTTTGAAACACTGAAGAAACATATCAGACTGACTACTTAGGGTTCAAATTGCATTATTTCCCTCATGGATGTTATGTTTCCATTGACAATAAAAAAAATGTCAAAGCTTCTACATGCTAAATACAGTTACTACCTAATCTTCATTGCTGTTTTATAAAATGCTCTACTGGCCCATCATTACTAGCTGACACCAATGGCATGTAGGCTTGTGGGCAGGACCAGTAATTAACCCACAAACAACTGGCAGGATGAAGATAACAACTCAATTCAGCTAACTCAGCTGCTGAAGTAATATATTAGCTTTGGTTACAATTAGAATTCAGTTTTGCAGCAGTTTTTTCCCCTGATTTCTTACAGTGTTGTTGCTCTCTGAAGGTATCACTTCATGGGCAGTGTAGACAGAAGGAATGATTGAAGCGACCGATAACTTTCATCGTACATATGAGTATTGTATTAGGGCTAAAGCCCTATTCGCACTGCTCTAGTATTACCAGGGGACCTCATGTGATTTATAAATTACCTCCCTCGGATGCTGTCAAATGCGTTGGCATTTATAATTGCCAACGCAGCCTACATAATTCTCGTCCAGGAAAGAGGCAGGAAAAGGTGTGGAGAAAACAAAAACTCAAAAAAAAAAAAAAAAAAAGACCTCAAATCACTGAGATGCCTATTTGCATGGGACTGATTATTACATGACCTCTTTGTTTGGCGAGATATGGTAGGTAATTTACAGTGGAATTTTTATCTTACAAATTATGGACATGGCAGATTTGCACGGGATAAAGATCACAGACAACCTCTGCAATTATTACAAATTACCAGAGGTCCCCAGGTAATACTAGTCCCAGGCTTAAGACAAGGGGATATAATGAGATTTGTGACACAGGCCAATAGTCCTGATTTACGAAGAAATGTTCAAAACAAAACGCAAACGGCATCAAAGAGCATTGTCAATGGAAACTAAGCAGTAATGAATCACCCTTTGAAAATTGCCTTTGAGAACCTGATACTGGTTGAGGCTAATTGAGTTGTTTGTTGACAAGGCCTACTTATGAGAAGCCCAGAGGCTTGCTTTCACCCTGTTGGCTTTTGTTACAGCAAATCCAGCCGACTGGAGCCCGCTTTTGGGGGAATTCCCTGCCTGTCTTCTCCCACACAACGTCGAAGGTGTCAGCTTCTCTTTGTGGCAAGACTCCACACGTAAACCTCCACCTCCCCAAAACAAAGATGCAGAACCGCAGCCAACCTCTCTTTCACCCCTGATGAGTCAAAATATCCCCCGTGTCACTGTGAGGTTAGGCGGGTCAAGCAAGCTAACAACAGGGCATTGGAGCAAAATACATAAATCACCACCCAGGAGACAAAGATGAGACAGAGAGGGAGATAGAGAGAGCAGGAAATGACAGTGTGGCAGCAGAGACCGGACAGGCATCAACAGGTTTGACTTTCACTGCAGTTGAATCCAGGGAGCCAGCTTCCCTATTAGCAGTCAGGAGGCAGAGCATAGGCAGAGGAGGTGACGAGAGGAGGCCTTACTGTTGGAGGCGGCAACCTGAATGGCAGCAGGGAGGGGTCATTCGGGGTCAAGAGGGATCTTACCTCGAACATAAAGGTTAGCCGGAGCTGAGTAGCGAGTCCCGGCGCTGTTGACTGCCACACACTCGTACTTGCCCTGGTCCGACTCCTCGCTGTTCTCAATCTGAAGCGCTCCTGGGAAGGGAGGCCAAAATGTCACAGTTCAGGTCTGCACCACACACATTCAAACAATACACACACACACACACACACACACAGGGTGGTAGAGTAATCTCATTCAGACACACAAACATTAGTCCTACACACACTTAGCTGTCCATATCCTTGCCTAATTTAACCCAAATTTGATCCTGCATTTATTCATTCCATACCTAAGAAAAGCATTCAGGATTCATGTTTCTTTTATGTTTATTATTAGGAGGGCTGCACTATATCTAATCATTTATGGCAATGACCAAATATTATTAGGCCTGTTTGAGATGACTCTGACGTCTGTCCAACTTGCTCATTACTAGCTGTAGTGTCATTCTCTAATGTCAGTGCTGATGTCATGAGAGCCAGGTGATGCTTCTGCTCTCCACTGACTGGAGAAGCTTAAAGGATAAAGCTGGCAATATTATAAACAATTCTTGTTCTTGCACTGGGTGACATGTTCATTGAGTACAATGATCACGGGCACTGTAGTTTATTATTTTTCCCTATATAGTCATTAGTGCATCAAATGTCTCACAGAGCCTCTAGCATGGCTGTAGAATGTTAGCCTTGTTGGACATTATTTACCTTTTTTGATGAAACATAATATTTGTGAGCCATTTTAAAAGATTTACATCTTCAGTGAGAACCAGTGGGCTTGGGACTGAGAGCCACAGACTGGGCAGGGAAATGTAAGGGCTCACTGGCTCAGGTGTTTCATTTAAATGCACCATGAAACAGTTAGTAGTTGCTATATGTGGTGTGGTGATATTACCACCTGGAACTAAGAAAAAAATCTATTGTTTTGATGCTGGTGGAAGATGGAAGCTTTCACTTCAAAGTCTAGCCTACATACTGTACATTCTGTGAGACCAGTTAGTCATTTTACTGTTGATCATATTAGGCTATGAAGACTAATTCCATGTTAATCTGGCAGCATCATTTCAGAATTGATTACTGAATAATGTCATTCCATAGCACCAATCAGTGGTTGGTCATGTTGAATGTAAATCAAAAAACCTTCCAGTAAAAGAAGGTGGTTCTTGAACACATCAAAAACCATTGTGGAGCAGACTTTGTCCCAATAGCTTTCAGCAAAGTGTCTTAGGGTGGTCTAAACACTGTTTCAGAGGCTGTTCTAATGTGACAAGGAGAACATGCAGAGAGAAACATCTTTTAGTTCTGGAGCATAGCATGTAATGTTGATGTAATTAAAGACACTGGCTTTTTTAATCTAAAATCAGTAGCAATAGTTTAAAAACCCTGATTGGTCAAAGCCTGTAGTATAACACTTGTGCTATACTGTGTTTCCATTTGATAGACACTTTCTCACCTAACCCTAACCCCCCCGATCACTGCTCTAAAAGCACAGAAAACTTCTTATGTACACTAAAGTTCTCGTTTCATTTTGGGGAAAGAACAGGTAAAAAGTAAGCTGTAACTTACCTGACACCATGATTTACACCCATTCATCCCAAGAACATTCCATAACAATTTCATAGCATTTATACAAACATTCAATATTCAGTTGTCAGTAGAGAGGTTAGGTTTAAGATAGAAAACATGAATGTATTTTTAGCGACTATGCAATTATATCTGATTATATATTGGCTGTGAATGTGACATACATCATGCAGTTTTGCAGTGAACAATAAGAAATGGGAAAAATAAAATGTTAAAAAATACATATTTCAGAATACAATCCTGAAATGCAACATGGAATGGGTTTGTAACACAATGTTAACAATTAGTTTAAGATAAAAAATTAAAAGAGAATCAGCGGTTGAAATAATGTTTGTAGCCACATCCCTGGTGGATCTGGTGCAGACAGCGAGCCCAGAGATGGAGGAGGAGCAACCTTCATCTGGGATGAGCCAGCAAGGACATTCTGCCTGAGATGTATGTCCTTAAACTACTCTCTCTCTCACACACACAGACACACTCACATACACACTATGTAGGTAAGCCTTTCTCCTACATATCACAAAACATCTTCAACGTCAAAATTCTAATGAAAAAGGTGTGCAACTTTTCTTCAAAGTGCTTAACTTACTCCCATTAAGAGTCAGTATGGGAGACTGCAGATCAATCCTCACACTGTTGCTGAAGTGTGAAAAGGAGTATCTTTCTTAATTGATCTATTTCCATCTTTCCATTCTGTGAAGATTGTCTATCTCATTGCACATTCAGCAACTCTAGATGGCAGAGGCTTTTTAAAGGGTAATTCCAGTATTTTTAAACCTGGTAATTTTCTTTTTTTTTTTTTTTTTTACAAATTTTGGGGTCTAAATGACTAATAGGTACAAAAGGTTTTGGAAATGGTCCTGTAGATCACCTCAACGTAATCCTTGTGGACAACTGCATTCGTGAAAAGTGTGTCCAGTAAATTCAGTTCAGTTTTATTTATATAGTGCCAAATCGTAACAGAAGTTATCTCAGGGCACTTTTCATATAGATCTTCTATAGATCTTTTTTTTTTTAACCAGAAAGTCTCACTCTGAAATCTCATAAGACGTTGAGTTGTGGCAGGTAGAGGAAAGGATCTTACTCTTTAACAAAAGTTTTTCATTTAGACCCCAAAATATGTAAAAATAGGGCCCAGGTTTACAAATACCAGAATTACCCTTTATGAGAAAATGTTTAATTCTCTCCTGAGAATTGCAAACAGATGCTGATGGATGTTTGCTCTGACCTCTTGACATGAAAAAAGCTGTTCAGTGCTGCCAGAGAAGGTGTGACTTCTTACAGATGAAGACTGAAGCCCTCAATAAAATGTTAGAAGCTGCCGCAACTTCCTCTGCCCTTCAGATGTTCAGCCTTCAATAATGGAGCATGTGCTGCTTCCAAGGACAGCGTGCAGACAGAGGTTAAACCTTTACACATTAATGACAAGCAGTTTGCAGACTACTAATTATGCAAGTGGTGAGTTTTCACATATGCTAACAGACTCACTTCCATGACCTGGCTCACTGGCACAACATAGGCAGTGAAATCTAGGAGAACTGACAGTAGGATGCTCAGCTAAACATTTAAGTAGAGAGGAATGAGATGCTACAGTATATTTGATCTATACACAGGATCGTTATTTATGCTAGCTAAAAATCATGTCCACGTACTGATGTAACAGCCTGTTGGCATTGTTGCGTGTGGTAGTAACTTTCATGGAGAAGCTGATGGACTGTAAGGCTGTGTTCACACATGTAGTTTGGTTTGGTTTATGGTGCTTACACACATAACCTGTTTGGTGCAGTTCGCCCCTTTTCTTTCGGTTAGTTTAGGCTTGTTGAAAGCTGTCAGTTGAACAACTGGACTGAGACTGCCTGAACAGGTGGGTCTGGGTCCACTTCTAATCAGACTTATGTGCGTTTCCTTTGTGGTGAAAGCAAAGCAGATCAACTGTGTGACAGTCCTGTGGTTGAATTTCCTCTAAAGCGTGACTTTAGAGGGAATTCAAGCACTAAACTACTATTTAGTCCATCTGCTGATCATAGAAACTGTCGACAAAGCGAGCTGTACAAGCAATCTATGGCCCTGTTTACACCTGGCATTAACATACGTACAAGTACAGGTGTAAATGCACCCAAGACGCATTGAGGATCCATTGAGACCCGATTGCTCAGACCACATGTGAATTAAAGTGTGAAACAACAAAAAATAGAGATTAGGATTACAAATGTATCAAACATCTTGGGCTATTTGGTTTGTCTGGAATATGCCAAGGATGATTTTGCCCACATGCTAAGGTCTTTGCAAACTACTTCTTCTTTTAATTTCCGGAAGACTAGGCATAGGAAGTGCCTTGCTGCCTCCCGCCGTTTAAAAACAACAACGCATTTGTTCTTTCCAAACAGAAATGATGTATGTGTTTATTTGCATATAGAGCGGGGAAGTGAGAACCGATCACAAGTCACTCAACACGTGTTGAGACAGATTCCAATGCCAGGTTTGAACAGACACTTAGAGCCGTCCACTTGTGATCGCCCAAGACACATGTTAATGCCCAGTGTAAACAGGGTCCATATAATTATGCAAGAACCTTTGAAACATGGTAACACATACTTGCCAGCCTGTGAGCGTGGGGATTATCCCCTGATACACTGAGGTGAAATGGAGTTAAAATAGAGATGTGTTTCCTCCGTGGGTCCATATTGTGCTGATGATTCTTACATACAGTTGCCAAACCTGTCCAATAAATGAGTTGCCGGTCAGTGCATATGACTTCATGTTTTTAAAAAAACAACTAAGATTTGACAAGTCATTCATTGGACAGACTTGGTGACCTGTCATCTGGAATTATCACCCCTTCACAGACCGCTGAGAAAACAATTTATTATGATGACAGCAAGCAAAGTTGCAGTTCTTAAGCAATCTTTTTCAGACAATGACTTGATTGGCTTCATCAAACAAAACAGAATAAATAGTCCAATGCAACTCAGTTCAGTTTTCAGTCTTGATCCATGTACTTAAGTCTGGACCTAGATTCACCTGTTCAATTGTTTTGGAGGGTAAATATTAACTGCAAGACACTGCTATAGGGAATGCTCATCTTATTATTTTAAAGGTGTTACCTTTGTCCTGATATTACACAAAAAAGATATATCATAATGCAGCAGCAGTTTGTGTTTTAAAGCTGCTCATAACAATGTGGGTGGTGGTTATACAACACGGGTTTCACACTTTGTTCTCAATACTGCATTCACACTGTGAAGGTGAGCACTTCCTTTCAAAGGGTGGGTTTATAGTGTTTGTGGGCCTAAACATAAACAACTGTATGTGTATAGTGGGTAATGTTGGATTTACCTTAAGTGACGAATTCAACCAAAATCCCATTGTTCCACTTCTGGTGATCCCTAGAACACCATTTAGAGGTCACCAGTTTAGAGACCAGAGACAGAGACTTTTCTGAGTTGGATGCCTGAGTTTGACGAACTGAACCAACCGAACCAAACACATTAGGTGTGAACACAACCAAAATGAGTACTTATTAAGTTTGGGAGCCAGTAGTCACAATTTATGTTCCTTGGTTTCCTAATGAAATAATTTTCATTTCAATTTTCAGTTCATTCATTGATCAAAATTTTGTGCATTAATTGTTGGACTTCATTGTAAATGGTATTTGTTAGCTTAGTGCTAGCCCTTTGTTAGCCCTACTGCTGCCTGTACATCAGCTGGAACGTCAGTTGGTAAGTTGTCGAAGTCAACTATTATCAGTGATTTCATTTGAGAACATTGTCACTATCTAGTGTGTACTGGCTCTTGTTGTCGTCTCTTTCAAGACCATACAGACTTCTGAAAGGTTATGTGGTGACGGCAGAGAAAGTTTCCAAGCAAGTGAAAAGGACGGAGAACTGGAAATGAGGACACACTGAGGTGGCAGAGGCGATGGTGAAGGGGGCAGTGAGGAGGAGAGGAGGATGAGTAGACGTTTTCTTTAACCAGCATTCTTACCTCTGATTGGTGTACCACCTGGTGAGGTAATTTGAATGCAAATAAGATTAGAGATAACCATTAGTATATAGAGAAAAAGTGAAACAGAGAAAGACAAGAATGGCAGGAGAGCAAAGAGAGGAAAAACAGCAAAGATTAGAGCAACTGCTATTCTCACCCTGTTTTAAAAAAACTTGTAATCCATAAATATGTATGATGCTATTTAATGTTTCAAAAGTAAAATTTTCAACCAAAACCAATTTCATACATGGCAACTGTGCAAAATGTATTCTTGGTGAAAACCATTTTCTTCTGTACAAATGTGTGTTATTTTTCCCATAAACTCTTGATAAGCACAAAATTGTTTCAATAATGTATGCATTCATACCGCAGCTACAACTGCCAGTCTGTCATTTGTGCATCTGGTGATTTACTTTAACATGGTGCTTATTTGTGTTATACACCTGGTTATTTGCTCCACAGAGCTGGCATCCTGTTGTGATCATAAAGCTCCTTATTCCCCACACCTGCTTTTTTCCCTGACAGCACCTGGCCATCAAGCACTTGACCCCTCATTCACCAACAACAGGTCTATTTTGGTTCTAACCCAAAGGCGTTCTTTTTTTTCCTCCTGCATCCTGCTGTAACAAAGCAGATAAGAACACAGGCTACCTACTCTCCCTCTGATGCAATTCAAAGAAACCTGCACTCATGTCCTGGAATATACTGTGATGTTGCTGCCTCAATGGTGGAGAATTGTTCTATCAAGCTCCAAAATTAGCATACTATAGATGTATTTTTGTAACAGTTGTCATATCCTTTGGGTCATCTAATATTTTGCCAGCATTTTCCCTGTGCACTATTTAGGGCTGAACGATTTGAGGAAATTATATAATTGCTACCAATATTCCAATTGCAATTTTAATCCCTATTATTTCTATCACTTAAACATACAACAGAGTTTTAAACTAAAATAAAAAGAGTTTTGTTGGGGTCCTCCCAGAGTTCAAACCAGTCAGTCCGACAAAAGCCTGAGAGTTATCCTGTGGGTAACCTCTAGGTACCCTATACATTTGCTGGCATTGTCATTATAGCTGAGAAGAATTCTGGGTCACCAACTAAACCTTTCATCTCCTACAGCTCATTAAGACAGTGTTAATTATATACGTTGTATAATTCAAATTGCAGCTCTTGTGATTTGAAAATCGCACTTAAAGTGTAATTTTAAAATGATTAATCGTTCAGCCCTAGTACTATTCATTCTAGTAACACAGTAGAAGCATTTCCTCCTTTAATCTTGCATATCCCTGGTGTAAGTCATTAGTACTGGCACCATTTGGGCATATTAGGTCATATGCAGCAAATGGCAGAGAGAGGCATGGTTACTATGCAGATGCTAGCGATCTAGATAATAAACCAAGCCGCTCTTGAGTTGACAGGAACACAAAGAAGTGTCAGATAGGTGGTGAGAGATTGCAGAAAGGGGGGCCTGGAAGCTGTGTGGCCCCTGGGGTCTGATGACGGGGACATCAGCAGCTTTCAGAGGACTGGGCTAGGCAATACTGAGACCTGCCATGACCTCCATCCACAGCTGTAGAATCCCACGCCACTTCAGCATGAAATCAGGGTGTCATGACAGGTTTCGGGGTTTCATTGTGAAAAATAATAGAATGTTATTATATTTTCACAATGTCAAGATTGAAAGGATTTTTTCTGTAGTAGTGTCCATCAAAAACGGATGTAATAATGTATTGGCAGTCCTTGTACTCCATTTGAGAACATCATATCAACTTTGCACACATGTCGGTGTATCAAACTGATGGTGTGTGGTTGGAGATGCGCCAGTTGCATTCAGCCTCTGTTCCAAGCAGAGCAAATGAAATCAAAACAAAATCCCATCACACGGAAATCTGTTGTATAACTTTAGTTTAAAAGATAGGATCAGATCGGATAGGCTGTAGGATCATTATTTTTTGGATCTTGCCTATTGGTGTAACAGTACACAAAACCCATGATTTGGTACATGTCATGGTTGTGGGGTGGGTTGGCTACACTTTCAGCACAGTAGAAGATAATCGACCATTAGAGGCAGTGGTTCATCAGTTCAACAGCTGGTGCTCATACTCAGTCAAGACTTACTTTATTTTGAAATTGTATCCAGTTAAGTACCTTTCTGTAGACCTGAACATCCAGCGTTTCAGCGCCTAATGCGCCAGTGGATAATTCCTCAACAACTGCATCTCGTGCACATTTATATGATGCACAAGTGCAAGAAAATTATAACAGGGGTCAAGCCCTGTGACACATTTAAGTGATGCCTTGCAAATGGTTTAGCATGTTGAATTGTTTGTTTTTTCAGATATTCCCACAGTTTCCATCCTTTCCACCACTCTATGTCCAGTGTCATTATAACATAGAGGAAAACCATAATACTCCCAAACAACAGTCTAAATAACATCAGAGGCTCTTCCAGCTCTGGTTTCATTAGCCATACATTCAGGGGCTAACATAGTTTAGCTAACAGACAGAACATGCGGTACATAAATTCTGAAGTGTGAGTACCTGAGTACCACCCAGAAGGCTTTGACAGTGGGGCAATTTCTAAGACTCAGACCTAATTAGGATGTATTAGGATAATGTGGCTTGAATTATTTGGTTCATGGGGCAAATCGAAGAGAAGAAAGTCACGTACTGAGGTCAACGTCTGTATTGAATGGTTTAGGACAAATACATGTACTGTAAACTTTACCCATACTAGGAAATAAAAGTCAGAATATCTCTACCTTTGCTGCTTCAATTTTGACAATTCTTTTTCCAATCTGTCTTTTGTGAGTCCCCTAATATTCTGCAATACTCACTGGAGTACCCCTTTAATAGCCAGTGACTGCAAAATAATTCAGCTGGGGCCATCTTTGTCAAGCTTTCTTTCTTTTCTCTGCTTTCTTAACTCACAAAAATAAATAGTCTTGAAAGTGAATAATCTTCAGTGACTGCCGGTGTTCTGAGCTGTGTAAACACACAGCTGTGTTTGACCATCTGGCTGCTGAATCAGGAACTTGATGTTTCACTCCAGCATTGTTTACCACAGAAGAGCTTTGTCCTGTCGTACTAATCCTCTTCTTTCCCAATCCGCCTGGACTATCAGATCCCAGCATGCAGACACAGTGCTTGCTAGTTGAGCATCTAGAGAGTCAATCGCTGGTCTGGCTCACATCACTCTTTGATGGACAAGCTTTGGTCGTAATTACTGGCATCAGAGGAAGCCTTACATAAAACAGAGGATATTTTTCTCTTTTCCAAAAGAGAGCAAAGGTCTCAAATTGAAAAATGAAGCTATTAGTGTTTCTTAATGAATCAAAGTCATTTAATAGGACTAACTAATTCATAAGCACATCTAATCACTCATCTATATAATTAACTCTATTGAAACAAATACACTGAATAAATGTGGAGTGCTGACTTTACACACGGCTATAAATTTCACTTGCCTTGTGTGGCAGAGGAAAACTGATATTTTATTAAAGGAAGTCAGCCATCTGTGCTTGGCTGCTGTGACGACGGGGCCCTATGAACCAAATTGAAACAAATTGCCATGCTGTTCAGTTAATAATACATGGCATGTTTGTCCTTACCTAAGGCCCTGACTGTGACTTGGGAAAATCCTCAGAGTGGACTTCAAAGCTAATAATATCCTAGAGCCTGTCTCTCAGCCTTTCCTCTCTGCCTGTGTTGAGATGAGAGCAGCCACAGGAGGGGCCCCAGGCCCTCAGTGATGGGAGATCTGCATCTTACTCTTGTTGCAAGGGCTGGCAAGAAAGCTTGGTCCTGGACAGCCGTTCCAACGCTGTGTAGGTGCTTCCAATTTTTGGCAAGAAGCAAACATTTCTATTTTCTCACAGAAAGTGAGAGAAAGGTCACTTTCAGGTCAGGTTGTATGGAGCTTGGTTATTCAGCCAGCAGCCAGCAGCCATCCAGCGATGCTGTGAGCTGTTGGGCTGGCTTCGTAGAGAAAGATGCCCTATCTGCTCCTCTGGATCCTGGCCACCTCCTCACATAGCTGATTCAAATGGCTGCCTCTGCTTTAACTTTCATCACTGTCTGTGGTGTGTTAAGCACTATTGGCACGCCAATATTCCCACACAGGTGCTGCTCAGGAAATTACTGAAATCTATGATGTCCTGCTCAAAACATTCCTTTCCACCATAAGCTTATTGTGTGTTTTACTTTCTGAAAATTAAAACAAAATCAACCTCAGATCTTAAACTTTCAGAATTCATCAAATCATTGTTATTTTTTATGTAAGTGATGTAATTTATTTTTGGTGCATTGATACCCCTCAACCTGTCAAGTGAGTGTATGTTCTCATGTATTACAGCATACAGCTGAGGGTTTCATATGTGCTGTGGCCATGATTTTGTAAATGTGCTCTGCTATGTTTTCCTTTTTTCCAAGAGATGCATACATTACCAAATTCTGTTTTGATCATATCACACCAATTTTAGCTTCCCTTCATTGGCTCCCTATCAGATCAGACTTTAAGGTGCTTCTGATGACTTACAAAATTGTAAATGGGCTCGCCCCTTCATATCTGTCCGATGTCTGTGAACCTTATATTCCATCCCATGCTCTCCACTTGGTGACACCTGAAGTTTCTCAACGTCCTCCTGGATCCATTCTTCACATATGTTACAACCTATTTATAATTTGTCATCAGGATTGTCCATAGTGTCATTTTATTATGTTGGTCTGTTCTGTACACACTGCATCTATTTGACTGTCTCTCCGTCCTGGGAGAGAGATCCCTCCTCTCTTGCCCTTCCTGAGCTTTCTAACATTTTTTTCCCTGTTAAAAGTTTTTTTGGGGGAGTTTTTCCTGATCCAAATCCAAGGTCTAAGGACAGAGGGTATCATATGCTGTACAGATTGTAAAGCCCCCTGAGGCTAATTTGTAATTTGTGATATTGGGCTATATAAATAAAATTACCTTGGACTATTCAAAAACGTACAAAACGTTTTTGTGGTGAAATATTGAACTGTTAGATTTCATTAAACATGACTGCTTGAAATCAAATCCTCAGGCAGGATAAAATATGTTTTAACATTAACCATGTGACTCATAGCGATGGGTACAGTTTGAAATGTTTTAATACTAGTGCTGATACGTGCGGGTTTCAACAGTGAAAAACTTGTTTTGATACCTCACATTGAGAAATATAAAAAAATAGTTGATTAGTTAACAACAAAACATTAATTGACAACAATTTTGATCATTTAAGTAATTTATCAAGGGGAAATGCCAAACATTTGCTAGTTCAAATGCGATAGTTTGCTACTTCTCTGTTTTATATCATTGTAAACTCAACAAAATGTCAAATGTTGTCTAAACACACAAGCAGCAATACAAGACTTTTGCCTTATAAAATACAATTTAACTGCTAAAATTGTCAAAATTATGATTAGGAACTCTCTGATCAGAGATTAAGTAAACAAAACTTGACTTGACCAGACATTTGATTTGGTACTTGCCAGTTTTTGGAACTGGAATCTATGGACACATTTTGGTTAAAAAAGTACCGAGGTTTGATACCCAGCCCTAATTACTGTAAATATAAATGACTAATATGTAAAGCCTGCCAGTTCTGCAAGTGTTCTTCACGTATTAGTGTTATATTATGCATGGCAGTAATTGTCATGATGTGTGGCTTCTTCTAAATCTCACTCCAATTCCATCAGTGTTGAGTTTCACAAGGTTATTAAAGATCAGTTGCCTCACTCACAAACACCAGAAAGTGCAGCTAACTGCACTTTGTGTCAGATTCCATGCAACATGTGTCACTGTTTGCTGAACAGAAACCTGTGTGTGAGCATGTTGAGATGAGTACTTTACCTGAACGCAGCTGTTTTATGCGCCCGTTGCTGCTGCTGATGTCCACAGGTAGGAAGTCTTTGAACCAGTAGATCTCTGGGTCAGGGTTGCCGCTGGCTGCACACAGCATCGTAGCAGTACGCGTTCTCTCCACAACCTTCAGCTGGGGCCCCATGTCTATGGTGGGGAAACCATGAGGGATCTGGTCCTCTGTGACAAAGACAGATACAAACAAACATTGGCACTCTGACAGCTGGACATCATAAAAGGACCATGACAGTTAAGACTTAAGACTGCCACAACCAGGAGCTTAAGAGGTTCCCCCCATGAACTCAAACATAGCAAAATCCGGCGCTAATGTAAATATTGCTGGGCCTCTGCATGACTAATCCTTCTATGGAATGTTTCGTCATGGATCTGTGTGAACGAGAGCGAGGGCGATGCAATTTCACCCCGAGTGTAATGCATTCTGAAAGAGAAAGACCGCTACCATGCTCACATAATCTGAAACGCTTAGTGCAGTCAAATGTCAGTCCTGCCAAATTATGGATGAAACATATTAAAATCATGGGCTGAAAATCCCATTCCACACATCTGTCCATGCAGCTGAGGACAGACACATCAACAGCGAGAGCTTCACACACCGCTCCAGCTCATACATTATACATGATTTATTTGTAACTGTTGCATCCAATAGGTGAGGGTACAGATTAATGCTAGGTGTATTAATATTAATAAAGACACACTAATGTGTGGCATTTACATCTGTATAGGATTCACATATTAAACGTATATTACACTGTATCTACAGTATATTGTACCTGCATTGTCTTAATCTACTGTTCTGCCTCAGACACTCTTTGGCCTCAGTTGGCCCTTAATGTGGAAGGCTCTCCACATTAAGGGGAGGGTATAAATAAACAGGTAAACTGTGGGACACTAGTCCCAGGAAGTCCAAGTGTTGCGCTGCCTTAGTATCCCTGTGTTTGGACCTCTAAATATATCAAACCTTTGATAGGCGAATTTACAGAAGGATTGTGGCCGCTAAACCTGCACAAGACAAAAAGAAACTGTGTTAGAGTGAAAATTTTAGCATCTTCAGAGAGTTGGTGGTAACTGAAGCGCATTTATAAGGGGTGACACCCAGACTGTCCAGTGATCATGGCAGCAGTGATTTTAGCCAGGCGAAGGCATTGGCATGCCAGGTGTGCTCGTGAGCAGATATTTGGAAGGAAATATCACTTTTTGATTGTAGCTTCAGTTTCCTCCTTCTCTCTGCCATTGTCCTGCCTACTGTCTTCTTGGCGGAAAATCACCATTTTTAGCCAACTTTGCCCCATGGAAAATGGCTATCAGACACAAAACAAGGGCAAATTGCATTCAGCAGTAAAAGTTTATGGCCGTGTTTGCGCTGTCATATCATTAGCGCAATATCCTTTGTGAATCGGACCTTGAGTCAGGTAGATAGCGAGTGAGCAATTCATGGTGCTATCAGCGCTGCAATCCATTCTTTGTGAATTCACCTGTGAGTTTTTTGGGCATTTTGAGTATTCAGTGTTGCCTAATACTCTTCATCCTTGCAAAATATTAAGCTGTAGGCCAATAAACGAATAAATGTGCACCTTGCAAACACTCACACAAATCACACGCAAACTGCAACTTCAGCCTGGTGCATCTGTTTGATAAATATAACACATGTTTGGGACAGAATGCGTCACATTTGCGCCTGAAGATTTTGTGACTGTGGACCAAACAAAAAACCTGTTTTCTTGTTTCTGCATTGTGATTTTAAAAATGAATCCGACTGTCAGTGTTGAGGAGATATGATCCCCAGTTGCACTGCAGAACAGCAGGCTGTTGCCAGATGTGACATGATGACAGCTGTGGATAGGGACTTTATGATCTACACACAAAGGAGACTGAGACTCACATTTCTGACTCATTCCTAGAGATGATGGCATTCATTAGAAATGATAGTAATGATTACGTGGCTACAAGGACATAATTAGCCTTTGCTATAACCATGGTAAATTCTGAGGAAAATGACTGCATGATATTTAAATTCACTCTATAATTTTTATTCTCCAGACACTTGTCAACTCATGGAGCACGTTTTCTATATGGACTTTCATGTTACCTTGAAAACTTTCCCTTGCTGATTTATTAAATAAAGTCAGTCAGGTACTTGCAGGTGAATATGTCCATTTATATTTACATTATAAGAGACATCAAAGATAGTGATGGGAGGACGGTCAGGCCTATTCCAATATTTTACATGTAAAATGATTTTGAATTATGATTGATAACACAGCAAAGATTAGTTTTGCTGTGCTTGTTTAATCTCTAATAATAATGACATTTCCTTTCATACAGAGGATCAATATCTGCCTCACTCTCTTTCCAATAAATAATAACGTCATTACTAGTATTTAATAATACAGTTACACAGTAATTTTTATTTAACAACAAATTGATATCATTGACAACCCTTTCTCTCAAGGCTGGTTAGGCAAAGATATAGTCTTGTTGTTTGTAACTGCCCTTTACAAACCACACATAGAAGAGTTTTCTGATCTGATGCCCCTACAGGACATCATCATTTGCCTGTGACTTCCAAAACCGTTACTGTTGGAAAAATAAATGATCTGATTATGCTCTGGTTAAGGATTGGTTAGGTTTAAGCACAAAGAGGACTTAGTTAGGGAAAGATAAAGGTTTGGGTTAAGAATAGTTCTTAGTTAAGGTTAGGGGACCTTTGTTGGTTACAATAACAACCACATTACAATAACATTGACTGTCAGTAGGAAACTGGAAACAAACAGTGGTATCTCATGTTAAAGTCTGATGTTTTGTTGACCCATCCATCCACAAGACCTCCTCCTCCATCTATGTCGCTCTATAATAACATCACACTACTTCCTCCTTTGCTCCTGTAGTAATTACTACGGCCACTAGACGGCGCTGTCACTTGAACGTAAACGATGTTTACGAACAAGTGATTCCATCTCTGTTTTTTTTTTTTTTTGGGGGGGGGCAGTCTGCATAGTCAGGGTTAAATATTGTAATGACTCAATGCTGACTTAAACCGGAGTCTCTACTTTTCCCTGCACTAAATGAAAGACACATTACTTCCTACATTAGTGTTGAAAATTGCTGGTTAATAAAAATTTCTATTGAAAAATAATTTGTGGTATGTGACCTTATTTTACAGGACACAGGGTGGCATGAAGTATAACAATGGAAAGTGAAATGGCAGAAGCTGAAAAAGGAAATGCTTAAATACAAATGCTGAAAATGGCAACCACAATAATCAAAATGGTCATAAATAGTTACATGGAAAAGCACAGATAAAAAAAATATAATGGAGAGGATAAAGAAAGCATCTTAAAAAGGTAGTGATTAATTTAGTTTTGGTTTTCCTCCCTGTCTGTTGAATTTGCCCTATGTAAATGAGGAGGTGTGACCTTAAGAGTGGTGGGTGGGGCTGAAAGTTGTTGGGCCCAGAGGCACCTTGCACAGGGGGGAACTGACTGCCAAAGAGCTCCTTAACCAACCCACAGTGAAGCCAGCTTACCAGTGCCATCCATATCGGTTAGGCAACAACAAACCCAACAACAGCTGTCTTCTCGAGACAGGAGGGGGTTAAATTGCGTAAGACATGATGAACTTCCAGACCTTGCAAATTCTCCTGACATTATACATAGATCCTTATCTATTTCCATATTGAGCTTTTCCATTTTGGTCATTTTCATTTCATTTCAGGTTTTTCAATTAGACTTTATATTTTCATCGTGCTATTTGATGATTTCAATATCAATATTCTTTTTTCTTTGTAGTGGAGTAAAACAATCTTCTCCTTAAAAGGACAATGACACAGATTTTTCACACATTTCAACATGCAGTGTGACAAGCTCCCTGTGCCACACTGGGACAGCCTCTAATAAAGAGCTTTGGATGGGCTGAGGAGGGGAGGAAATCCTGTAGTGACAGATAAAAAATGAAACTCCAGGGAACAAAGGAGAGGTGACAAGCCAGGATGGCTGAAAGCCAGTGGAAGACTCCCAGCATCGAAAAACTCTCTTCACTCCACACCGTAAGCAAATGAGACCAGTAATTTGTCATGGCTTCTGCTGGCATTAGAGTGCACACACCTGTGTAGAGTTACTGTTAGGGTACCAGAGGTACACTCAAATGTCCAACTGGTGTGGCATTAGGGTAAAAAAAAAGTGTCTCGCCAAAACCTGTCTGCTGCCATACTAACCAATTTGTAAACAGATGTTGTAAACTGTGCTTTGGTGTCTTTGTAGCTTGCTTTATCAATGTTAAAGCAGTCTTTTCCTGTGTTGCCAGTGTGACGGCCCTCTGGCCTGTTTGGTTGTGCCTCATTTCCTCTTCTCTTACAGGTTCATGTAATTGGTAGGCCAGTTTGGGATGAATGGGTGCACCTGGGCCCAATGCTCCCAGTCACTACATAAGCTGCCACCTTATGTCGGGTTCAGACTCTCCGCCCAATAACAGGGCATCAGGAACAAAAATGGGCGTCGGGCACGACAACTGATCAGTTTATATAGAATTTTTTGCCTTCCACGTCAAATTCCACAACGTGTTCCATGAAGTTGACCAGTAGGAGTACAGAGCGCACACAACTGTGAACACGGTGAAGCGAAAGAGGAATGATGTATCATGGTATCGTACACACCACTTCAGATGCTGTCAGTTTACATTTTTGTTCCTGGAAGTGGAAAAGCAGTAATTTACAGCTAAACTCAGGCAGCTTCGTCAGGCCAAGTAGGAGGCTTATTGGGGACAAAATCCTGTACAACCAGGCCAGAAACACGCTGACAAAAGAGATCAGAGTAGCAAAGAGAAGCTAAGCGAAAAGCTGATAAACAGATTCTCATCCAACGACCCTGCGTCAGTGTGGAGAGGCCACTAAACAGGACAGAAACTGACTACAGTGGACAGTCAGGACTGCAGATAGAATCACTGGTGCCAACCTGCCCTCCATTCAGGACTATAATAACCCTGTAACACTAAGGATGCTTTCAGACAGAATCAGGCGTTGCGGCAATTCAACGCAGGGTTGTGCTGCGGTGTTGGAGTGTCACATACTAACCAGCAATCCCAGCTTGAAGAGCAATACAACACCAAACAACTGCACTGTGATTAACGCCTTTGTGGTCCCTCATGGCAGGGTTGAACAGTTGATGTACAGTCATCACAGAGCCAATTGATCAGTCACTCTTCCATCTTCACAGTTGCTCACTAAACAGTGGAATATTATGGTAAACAGCTAATGTTACAATGCTACAAGGTAAACAAAGTTCTCCTTCACCTGGGCGTCTGCTGGTGTGATCGCCGGCGTGACTGGCCACCGCAGCGTGACGCATACCCCGGTTCAAATGAATGGAAAAACTGGCGTTTTCGCCACAGCACCCGATTCTATCTCAGTGTAGCCTAAAACATCCACTAAGCTACAACCTCTAAATGATATATTTACAGTTTAAAATACACACTGTGCTCTTACATGTATGTATCATCCATCTATAAATCCGGCTCACTGTATATACTGTATATAGACATGCATACATGTATATACTGTACATAACCACCCATGTCATGTTTATAAAGTAATCTAGTACTTGACTCATTTAATATGTATTCCTTTGCACTTACTTGTATGTACATAATAGTTCTATGTTTAGTTTGACCCATCTTTGCTCAGCTTTGTTGTCCTTGTTTTTAGCTGTATGTGTATTCCTACTGGAACTGTTTATCACTTTGCTGTGATGTGACAACATATGTGCTTGACCAATCAATAGCACTGTCAACAACCGCTCATAATAATTTGCATCCAAGTGCCCCACACTGGAAACCCGAGACAATGGATGCCTGCTACGTAATGTAACAGTTTCAGGAAGCATTAAGAGTAAAACAAGCATCTAACTCTGTGAAACATCTGTGGTAGACCAGACTCCACTAACTGATTAAGACTGAATCACAAACAGTCCTAGTGGCTGCTGCTGGCACTTGTGATCTGGTCAGTGTTTTTAAAGATACAGTGGCAATGGGCTATTTAAGAAAGTATCTATTTAAATGTGAGGATATTTTGATGAAAGTAGACAACTTATTAAATCTTAAATACTTTATTTTAAGTATTTTAATTTTAGTTACAATAAATAAGAATGGAAAATAAAGAGAAAAAAACATGCTCATCACTCCATGACTTCTCTCTCTGTGTGTGTGAGCTTGGCAGAAAAAAGAAACAGAGCAATATTTGGACCTGCTGTGGAAACAGTTGATTAAGACTCTAATGTGTTTGCTTAAGTTTGACTTAAGTTTTTGTCAATTAATTTATTGATGATTAAAACAAGACTAATATGACTTAAGCTCACATGGACTTTGATCTCAGGGCTAAAACCAAGATTAAATCTAAAAACAGCAGACAAAATGAACACTAATCCACGCAGAAAGCCTTTTTAGAAGCATTTTTGACATCCGTCACTTGCCCATCTCACAGAATAGATACGCTTCCATTTTACCAAATGTATTAAATGCATTTCACTCTGGGACCCCCTATTGTATTGATTTTTCTCTAGAACAAAGGGTAATCTCCACAGACAGCTGTTTAAATCATACACATCCCTCGCTGTTTATATGTTCTGAACTTATTAACTGTATCTGTAATGATTGATCAAGGCTCCCAGTGTAAATATGAGCTCTTTTTTTTTTTGTTTGTTTGTTTTTTTACAGTTTTGGATCTGATTTTGTTGTGCAGTTTTAATTAAATACAAGTTAGGTCTCTGATGGAAAATGCTTCTTTTTGGCAAACATGAGAAGCAACAACATGTGAGATCCAGGGCTCATGTACTGTCTGCTGTCTGAAATACTGTGAAAGACAGGCACTGTTTTTTCAGGGAGCTGATACAGCCTGGGAATCAGGAAACGGCTTTGCATTTGTTTTAACAGACTAAGACGACTGAAAGCAACATCTTTCAGTCATCCTGAAACCCTATAACCTCTATCTTGTCTCAGATGACGTGGTCCCAGCTAATAACTATAGAGAACTGAATCTTTGACACGCTCCATGATAATAGAGCAAAGCTGGTTATGCATGTAGGATTTTGTACCCCTCCCAAGACACCTGATATTCATGCATGAGCTTTGTGAGCATATAAATGGAAGGACTTCACAGTAAATGTAGCTGTTCCAAGGCTACACAGCCACGCACTTGAGAGGGCAGGAATTACCATGCTTTTTAAATGAGACTCTACAACTCAATCCACTGTGACTCAATGGGAAAAAAAAAACTGAAATTGGCTTTTAAAGTTTGTCAGCAAGGCAAGCAATGCTGAAACACAAGGAGAGCTGTAATTGTGCTGCAGCTGATTGGCTGTCAGTCAAAGAACGTATACAGACGCAGAGTAAACTTAACAGCTTCACAAACACCACCTCAGACAACCTCTAATATTCAGCTCAGACTCTTCGTTGAACGCTTGAGTAATTCACTTTCACTTCATTCAGTTGAGGTGGATTTTCTTCACACTCAAAAAGGAAGTACTTTGCCCTGAAAGGTGGCTTATATCAAATCCATGGAGAGCTTATTGAGAAGGTAGACTGCTCCATTATTAGGTGAACAGCAGTTTCTTTGAATTGAGTCAAGTGTAAAGTGAGTGGATCCAGAGGTGAGTCCCAGAGCTGTGTCCCTGTTGAGTATGGGAAGGCTTCGCTGACAGCTGAGGCAGAACAGCTTCAATGCTAGCACTGCAATGATATCAATATACTACTGGATGCCAGAATCATATCAGGCTTAAATATTAATATTTAATCATGTCAACAATCAAAGCATAGAAACTCCCTATCAAAAACAGAAAAAAGAGTACATGTAGGGATATTAACACCCTCCAATGTAATGGGGGTTACAGATTTATTTATTCATTTATTTATTCCCTTTAAAAGACTACTGCACTGATTCAGCATTGTTACTCCTATAACATTGTCTCATGATGGACAGTAAAAAAAAAAGGGATCAAAATTGATGCAGCAGAACCAGAGATATCATCCAGCCATGCAGTCACTGGGCAACATGTCCAGATGCACACAAGGTTTAAAGTTCACTTTTTGGATAATGAGCCAAAGTAGCTTCTGAAATTTAAAGTTTGCCACTTTGAATTTCTACTGGCCAAAGTGGTTTTCTTAAAATGAACCAGACTGTGAGACAATGCATCCTTTTCACTATATTGAAAAGCTATAACATGGTTTTATTGATACCCCATGCAAACTGTACTGGTATCAGTAAATCTGCACGCATTATAACTTGAAAGAGACAGAGAGGGAGAGAGAGAGAGAGACATCAAATGTTTCAGCTTATATTTTTCACAATATTTTATCTTGGCATTATTGTTTTATTGATCACTTAATTAAGACGAACTGAAACAAACAAGCATTTTTATGTGTACTTCTATTGTACAAATGTTCTTGTGCAACAGAGATGATTACTGTGTGGATCAACATGTGGTGATGATGTGTTTTCATCATCATTACTCCTGGAATGCATGCTGAATGAACTTAATATTTCTCCACAACCGCAAA
This sequence comes from Macquaria ambigua, assembly GCA_008360985.2. NCBI lineage: Eukaryota > Metazoa > Chordata > Actinopteri > Centrarchiformes > Percichthyidae > Macquaria > Macquaria ambigua. The sequence goes on along the minus strand of VMKM01000651.1, from coordinate 162,188 downwards.
CATAAATTAAATTTACACAGACACAGAGTCTGCCTCTGGCTACAGATTCAGGTTGCTGTATATTTGTGCTTTGCCATTCTGCACTAACCGGACAACAGTGATATTCTCCTACTTGAAGAGGCCAGTGTGTATTCTATTTGATGAGCCATTTTCCACATGCTGTGGACTATTAACACTGTGATTAGTGAGTCATGTAACTGGGAGCAGTTGGGATTAAACACTTTGTTGCCCTTGTGCTCAACACATATAGGGCTTTGCTGTAGTCATCAAGATTCTTTTTAATCTTGTTCTTATAAATAGCATAACTGACCTGTGAGGCATTAGTACATGATTTATTAACCTTTATAAAGCCTTTAGTTATAATCTACAAACCTATAAAGAGTGCCTTATTAGAAAGTGGTAATAATAAATCTATGATCTCTCTCAGCATCTGTTTCTCATCAGTAGGTCCTATAACATCCCTTTCTGGCAAGTCTGGCAAAAGTTCCTGTTGCATGTCTTCCATCCTCTCAAGCTATAGCAGGCTGTAATTGACCAAAACAAAGTGACAGTTTCACAATAGGGAGGAGTAAGCTGTACTTGGTAGTGTCTTGATAACCACAGTGGGTGGGGTGGAAGTTTCTGTTCCACAACAGAGGCTAGAAAGTGAGTTTGCAGACAGCCAAGTAATCACAGAGCCACTGGTATCGATCAACAGCCCAATCAACCCCTCACAGGTGGATTATGGACCTTCTGTGCTGTGGGAGGGTAAAGACCTCACTTATTCTCTCTTTAAGTTGAGTTAATGTTTAATACACTGTTATGGGCAGTAAAAACTGCAGCCCGGGTGCATCCCCGCTTAGTGTAATGGTGTAAAGCGGCCCGGCAGATGAGCACCAATAGACTTGTGCACACTGAGCTCATTGTTCTGTTGTGACAGGGTGTTTTGGCTTTTGGCTGTAATGCCGCAGCCACAGCTCTGTGAGCGCAGAGGGAAACCTGATCAGGCCTGATGGTGACAGGAGGGGGGTCAGGAGGGGGCGGGGTGGGGTCGGAGGTGTGTACAGAAAATAGGTCTTCATACAAGTAGGCTGGATTTACAGGCCTGAGGGCTGTCAGGGAGCTGCATGTGCAAACACAGGCACAAAGTCAATTTAAAAGATCTGAAACCCACATTTGAGGGTTTGTTCATCAGGAGATTATGTGTGTTAAGTTGAACACTTACAGTACAAGGCAAAAACTAAACTACAAACAAAGCTGTGTTGAGCACAGCACATATTGGCTGATAATTATTTCATTTTTTAAAGATTGTTTTCAATCTTTTACTTATTCAGTGGTTTACAGTTGAGACAGACAGGAAGAGACTGTCCTCAACAAAACAACAGCAACAAATTATTTGCAGTTATTTCATGTTAAGGCAAGAAATTAAAATATAGCACTAATGGTCAATGTTACTGATCTGGAAAATGAGGCTGTCTGTACTCATAGCATCTGAGTTGTCAAACTAGCATCGGTCCTCATAACTGTGCTAAAGTATCAATTGCTAATAACCTTATACAGTGCTGTCACTTTACTTAAAGCTCACAAAGTCATACAATAGCGTATTACTGATGTTTATAAGACATTATTCCATTTCAGAGGCTTAGAATTCTGTTCTGATCTAAAATCTGAAATCTGTTATGATACGTTAGAGCACTTCTCTATGTGTCTTTATAAATGGCTAAAGTTATGGTAATTATAATGTGCTGTGTAACCCAGGACCTCAGATTCTTCTTTCAAACACTGTTGTCACTTTGGCATGGAGGTGTAAAGCATTATGAATGCTAAACTTATAATACATTATATCCACCACTTATACTTTATAAACTGTGTTATAGGTTGTCATGCATGATTATAAACATTTATAAAGAGTTTTATAAAGCCTTAGAAATGCATTATAATGTCTTATGAATGTGCTTATAATGCATTATAGATATGACCTTCATAAAAAGTGTTACCCCAGCATCAGCAGGTCGGCTTGACTTCTTATATAGACAGCCAATCACCCCACCGGTCTGCCAGGCTCCCATTTGTATCCTAACATGCACACATCTGCACAAAATCTGTATAGGAGCCTGTTACTCTGTTTTTACAGTATTAACTCTTTAACAAGTAGCCACATGTTGAATGTACAGTAAAACACAACACAATGCACGGCATGATAAGTACCATGCACGAAAAACAATGTGTGCCCTGGTGCACTCGAAAGTTTCTCTCGCTAGTGTGCTCATTCTGACCAACAACTAGGGCTGTCACAATCACAAAGATTTAGTTCACGATTTATTGTCATACAAATAATTGCGATTAACAACACTTGATTTTTTTCCAAAAGTTAATATGCATTGGGGAAACACAAAGCCATGTTTCCAGCCAAGCATTTTTATGCAAACTATCTAATTAGAAAAGCTGGATGGAAGCGACAAAGTTTGACAACACTTCCACAACAGTGCTGAAAAGGTTTTACACTCTCTTGAGGTGTTTTTTTACTTTTGTCCATAAAGAGTTTATGCGACAAATACGCGATGGAAACTCGTTTGTTGAATAAAAAATCATGTAGCCAATATTACATGACATGATCTCTAGCATAACTTTCCCCAGAGTCAAATGCACTGCTGCACCCATAGAGGAGACTCTCTGCTATAAATTAAGAGACCTGTTATTGGCACCTCTCTGTCATCATCTTGCTTCAGAAAGCAAGAAATATGGTCTCATATGAGCTGAAACAAAAGAACCTGCCCCAGTACAATCTAGACAGCCAAGCTCTTTATTTCTCTTTTTTTCTTGACATTGGAACCTCGTGCTCAGGTAGACCGTTTATTTGTCGCAACCCAGCTGTTGGAAAAGCACCTGATTCGCATTCTATTTGTTGAAACATTTCTAACATTGGCATAAACTTCCTTTGATTGTGGAATCTAACGATTGTGCAAAATGATCGTGATCAGCACAAATAATCACAATCAGGCGTCATGTAATAATCACGACAGGCCTACCAACAACACAATGATAACCTGCATGGCAATATTTTTAGTAGAAAAACATGTCCTTGTAAAAGTACAGTATCTTTGAGGACACAATGCCAACCCCCCAGAACAATTTGATCCTTCAAACTCTGCTCTTACCAGTTTTAAAACATCTGAGTGGTAATATGAATCTACACACATATTATGCATGTGGACTGGGGTGTGAAAAATACATTTTCATGGAATGATTATAGGTAAAATCCATGCATGTTTAATAAAACAGTGAGATTAAGAATATTTCACAGACTACTGCCTAACATTATTACTACAGTCTTTACAATACAGACTATAATTGTGCAAAAGACTGACTGTATTTGTTGCATGCATTTTCTGGGAATGCAGATCTGATTTGGGTCTTTTTGTATCTTGCTTAATGGTATGATTTTATGTAAATCTTTTCAGTATCACAGACTGCAGGCTTGAAATGTGGCTGTTAAGAGCGGCTGACATTGAAACATATTAGTGACGATGTACTTCAATGGTGAAAAGGTATGATGGAAAAAAGATTGATACATCCTGCAGAGAGATTTCAGATGGAGGATCACTTTATGTGTGGAATGAATCATTCGTATAAAATAATGTGTTTGAATCAAGATAAAAGAGCATGTTTCTAAATGTGTTCACTCTCAGAAGTACTCTATGATTCCTCTTGTTGGATTGAGAGAATGTATTTCAGTGGTCAGAGCACTCCCCTTGTTATTTTCTACAGCTCTGCTTTCTTGACCCCAAAGCTGCTTGAAAACAATCATCAGCTTTGGGAGCAGTTAACCAATGTCAGCCTTGACAGCCAGTCCAACCAACCACTGAGCAGACTTTTGGCATTCAAGTATTACCAAAACATTTGCTGCTGGCCAATGACGCTTTCAATGATGCCAACTTTTTCACCAGTGTGGAGGGTGACCTGAGAGGCTTGAAACAAAAGACAACATGCCTCTCTGAGCCATATAGTTTCTCAAAGACAGCCTTTCCCCATCTGTATCCATCACTTTAATCAAGCAGATGCTCGACTGCCTCTCTGGAGCTATACACTCTTAATTAGATCTTCCTGGCAAATTAAAAGAGCCAGGGAGCGTCTTAGTGTGAACAAAGAGGAAGGCAGGGGAGGCTGGGTCCAGTGCAGCACCAATTAAAAGCAACAAGCAGCTCCCACATGTGTTGTGCACCTTTCTAATGGGTAGACACTCCAGCAGGAAGAGGAAAAAACTTACAAGTTATGCTTTGGAATTGTCCACTTATTGTGCTGCTGTGGTGATCATCAATATCCCCAGCAAATTTCATGAGTCTCCAGAGCAGCTTCTGGAGGCCGGCATAGAGTCTACAAGTCTCTGAACACTACTGGAGTGATGGACGACATTCTTCCAGAACATAGACCCCTGAACACTGTGTGAACACTGTCCCAGACGGAATTTAACAATCATGACCGAAACGTGGTGAAATATTTGGACATCAAACCAAAAAGGAGGTTTTCGGTCTCACAGTGAGACACGTCCACTGATTTTAGCTTTGGCGACCAAAGACAGCCTGCATCAATATTCTGACCGTGTCAGAAATGTGGGACACCAACACCAACACCAACACCAACAATGCCCACAGACATATACAGTACAGATACCACATTAGCTTCCATATCTAATGTGCTATTTCAGAACAAAGTTAAAAAAAATAAAAATAAAATACTGTGCAAACGCTGTGGCCAATGCTTGGGAGGGAGATGACAAAATCTGACACTTGCAAGATTGCAGATCACCTAGTGTATAGGGGCCTTAACACCAAAATCTCCCATAGCTGTTCAGTTGGGTTAGGATCAGGTGACTGTGAAGGCCTTGCACATGATTCACATCATTTTCATACTCAAACTATTAAGTGAGCCCTTGTGCCCTCTATGGAGGCATCTGCATTCCACATGTTTCTCCACTCATTTACATAGCTTTGTCCTTTAATTTGTCACCCGTCTGTATAGCCACACACACACACACACACACACACACACACACTCCATGACCTGTTCAGCGCTTTCTCCCCAGGTATCAGCACACAGCCCTACTAGAGGACTGACCTTCACATGTTTTTATCAAGAGTAAATAGTTGCAAGAATTTATTTGCATTTCACATTTATCTCTGCCTCTCTCTGCTATTGTATGTATCGCACACACATAGGCATGTACATGAATACAAATAATTGAACATACACACAGGGAACCATACCCCTCCCACATACATATTTCCTAATAAGCTGTTAATTGGAGCTTTTTGAAGCCAAGCCTTTGAAGACACATCCCATGAGCGCCTCACAAGACAGTGCAGTTTACTCACAGGCCAAAGCTTTACAGATTCAGCACAATCAAATCTTTGCATTTTTAATTCTGTGTAATACAGAGCCTCCCCACCCCCCAAACCCTCCCTCCACACACACACACACACACACACACACACACACACACATACAGAGTCAGGGCACCAAAAGACCAGGAGTCTGTATGTGATGCACTCATTACCAAGTCAATTCCATAATCCATGATATTAGTGACAGAAGAAATGTCACAATACTGTCATCATTAGGGAATGATGGAATTTACACAGCAGGATAACAGTAATCTGATTACAGAGAAAAGGTCACTCCAATGTCCACCTGCTATTAACTCGTAATCTCTATTTAGATACCCCTAGCCCTGTATCCCTTGGAATTACTTCCATATTGGACAATTCCAAATCTCATGATTTGGAATATCAACGTTCAATACCCACATTTTGTGTCAATGCAGGAAGTATTGTGCCCTATATTTCCATATGCTGATATGGAAAGTAATGGCTGGGACTGCTAGAACAGAACTAGCCCACACGATGTGTTGTCCAACCACGTCAGAAATCAAAAGTGTTCATAGCTGTTCCAAACAGCCACACTGGAGGGTGGACTGAAAAGCCAGTCGTCATAGAAAGGGGGGAGACACGACAATCATTTAAAATTGGGGATAAAGGCACACATTTACAGACAGTCATCCTGGAAGGCATTCATAGTTTTGGACTCAGTGGTTTACATAAAAAGTGACAGAAATAGGTGTGTAAAGATCAAAAAAAGAGAGCTAGAGAGAGAAGTTCAAACCCTGGCTCCTTTCTCACCTCCACACAGTTGACAAATCATAGTGTGAAGTGGGTGTGAATGTCTGTGGATGGTCGGTTTCAGATAGTTACAGAAACTGTCTCACACAGACTCCCCAATTCTGGAAAAGTGTGTGTGTATGTGACCATCTGACAAGCAGTTCTGATGAAGCATACTGGCAGCCCTGAAGGTGCGGAGGTCAAGGTGGTAGATGGGTGTGTAGCATATCCAACTTTCATGCAGGAGAACACAGACTAACCAATAACATTTGCATTTTTATTAACCATTTGTCAACCATCTTTTCCTAAGCTTAGCCAAGTGTTTTAGTTGCCTAACCCTTGCCTCAATTTATTTGACACAACAGTTTTTCCCTAACCTTAACTATACCGTAGTTGCTTGTGCAGGTAACAGAGTTATTAGAATCTATCCACAGTATGTATGTGCGGACTTAACAAAGCCATTTACAGGGTAAAGCTTCTCCTCGGTGCAATTGTTGCTCTCGATACCAAAATAAATTAGAGAATTAAATGCATGATACATGTGTGCTACAACAAGCAATGGGTTAAATCCTCCGCTGAGCTATAAATCAATTCTTACACTTATCTATTGTAACCACCTCCAACACCTAGACAGAGGTATCAGCCTTCACTTTGTCTGCTGAAATGATACTGTTTTCCATGGGGATCATTAGAGTGTCATTCTGTCTTCTAATTCCACTGCAGGCAAACTTCCTGACAGATGGCCTTCACAGCATGATGCAAAAGTTAAAGAAAGTCTCCACAAGTTAGAGATACATGTAGACAGGAGTGTGCTTCAAATCCTGTCTGAGTGAGAACTTAGTCTAAGTAGATAAATAAAGTAATTCTCAATGTCACCAGTGAGTAAGGCAGAGATGTAGGCAGATGGGACAAATCTGATGGCTTTAATTGCTTCTTTATCAGCCTACAACACCCAGGCACTGTATGTCTTGCATGGGTGTGTATGTGTGTGTTTCTCTGTCATTGTATCTCCCTTTGCTTCTGTGTACTTAGGCTATATTTGCCAGTATGAGCTTGTGAGCCTGGAAGCTGAGTGTTGGGCCTGTTATGGGGAGATAAACAGCGGAGGAAGATGGCAGATAGTTGAGTCTGAAATCTCTTTACAGCAGAAGCCACAACAGCAGCATCGACCCTATACTAAATACGCCCTCTTACAAGAACATACACTGGATTGGGGAAGGAGAGGCAATCCCTACAAAACTTCAATCTGTGCTTATTTGGGTCTAAGGACTGAAAAAAGCATGTGTTATGCACAGATCTAAAAGTAAGATTCAGCTAGTGAAATTAATGCCTGCTTTGGAGTTTACTCTCTGTCTTTTCAACAGTGTTAATGCTTTCTGGCAATGGAAACTTTGAACCACTCTCCATGGCAGCCACCTCCTCTGCAGACCACTGCTCACTCACAGGTTGCAATGTTTCCCTTGATAACTACCTGTGTGCATGCATATTTGTGTGTGTGCATTTGAGCGAGATTGGGTTTGCTGAGGGCATCCAATCTGAATGCATTCAGTCAGGGTTTTAGTGCTCAGTGTTCCAGAACCATAGCTCTGTGCAGAGGAGCAGGCGGGCCGGCGGACCGGAGCTGTAGCTGTAATTGGCAATGCTGCTTTAAAATGAAGGAGGAGTTTTCCTCTTTAGAGAGCATTATGCGCACGATGGAGCTGCTATCCATCATTCTGAGCAAGGTGGTTTTGACAGATAGAACAGGATATCTCCTTTTATTCAACCTCAGCGAGGCTCAGTGCAGCAGGCATGTGCACACAGCCCCACAGCCTGCTGCACGACTACAGAAGATAATTGGATTCTTGACAGAAGACTAAATGGTACATTCATAAGACTTGTTTGAGTCGCTTCGGTGGGTTAGGCAAGGAAATCAACATATATATTTGCACCTACCTGCCCCATGAAATGCTACTAAATGAGTCACTTAAGACAGAGATAGTTTGACTTACTCTAGCTTTTTTTCTGCTTAAAGCTTGTAATATAGCAAATTGGTCAGCCAAGGCCCTGGAGTAGCAAACTGTGGCAAAGGTTTTCATGATTTGCTCCAAGACGTAGAGATAATGTGGTTTTGGTTAATAGCAAAGAGTGGGAGGTCCAAACCAGAACTTTCAGCACCAGATTGCCTTGAAATTTGATATTCATGGTTCCCAGAGGATGAGTACATACAATGACCCACATTAGTGTTTTCTGATCCGACGCACCTATCGGCAGGACATTGTTTGTCTTCCAAAAGTGTTACACATCACTGTTGCAAAAATGAAAATACAATTATATATCACAAAGATTATTCATATGACCATTTCTAGGCACAAAACCTACTTGGTTAAAGTTGGGGGACCTTCGTGGTATGATTAAAAGAAACCTGCGTCAAATTCACGCACTTACAAGGACAGAGGGTGTCATATGCTGTAAAGACTGTAAAGCCCCCTGAGGAAAAATTAGTGATTTGTGATATTGGGCTATATGAAAAAATTGAATTGACTAGACACTTTATTGAACCATTCCTTCCTGACTTCTACAAGGGTCTCTAGCTCCCTAACAACATCACACGCCTTTGATCCTAAAGGTCAAATTTTACTTTTCGGATCAGAGTAGCCAGAGGGTCACTGACACATCATTTTTTTTAAATAATTATTTTTGGGGGGGCATGTTATGCCTTTGTGAGACAGCAGACAGTAGTGAGATGATAGGAATTGAGGAGGGAGAGGGATGGGGATTGACACGCAACTAAAATCCTCGGCCAGACGTGAAGTAGTTCATGGTCGACACCTGAAAATCTAGACCACCAGGGCGCCCCAGTGAGATGTAATTCCCATCACCTGCCCATGTGTGGACATATCTGTCTATGAAGACACCCAATGCAGTGTTAACAGAAAGTCAGTTTTTGAATATATACGGCACTTTACATAACTGTCATAACTCACCCGGCCACACAAAGTCCTTGTCAGTTACAGGTGGTCCATGCCAATAAAAAAAAAAAAAGATATAGCCTATGTGACATTTGCTGTGAATATTTATGATCCCCAGACAATAAATTCTAACTTTTTTAGTGATCGCCTGATCTTTCTTCTATCACTACTATGAATGAAATTCTCCAGTAGTTAACAAGATATATCACAATTGAAAGGGCAGATGATGAAAATGTCCCCAGAGGATGAACTCTGACTCTAATGCCACCCTCAGGACAAAGTTTACACTAAAACTGATTTGATTTTCTTGGTCATTTTAGGATGTGTATCTCATTTGAAGACTCTCACATATACACTGTGTGTGTTAAACAGGGTATGAATCATAAAGGATTTGATATCTGTTGTCTAAAAACTTGTCCATCTAACTGATGACTGCATGTGTCCTATGATACACATGTCAAACTGTCAAAAAAGAAAATACTGTAATCTGTCCACCCCTGATGCTGCTCCAGCAATATACTGTTAGCATAAAGCTTGCTTAGCTTTATATGTGTGCCTCTGTTTCTCTATTTAATCTTGAACTGTTCTAAGGCTACCAGCACCATGGCTATACATTTTGAACAGCTGCGTGTGAGTGCATTTTCATGAGCGGATTTAATCTCTTGTATATGTGCCTTGGGGTGGTATGCAAAGCTAAAATTGACAAACTTAAAAAAAAAAATCCAGTTGTACTTTAAATGCAAATATTACAAGAAATCTCTAGCAGTACTATTGCATGTCTTCACTTTAATAGCATTGAAATAAAGTGTTTGTTTATCACTCTTCTAATCATTTAAACAGGAGAGTATGGCTCATAGCATCACCTACTTTCAGCAGTAAGCAAAAAAAAAAAAACATACCAAATTATCATTGTGTGGAATGCTGCACAGGATGCTCACTCTATGTGTGTGTGTGTGTGTGTGTGTGTGTGTATGTGTGTGTGTTTACACCAGCATCCTGCCCACTCTAATTACCAAGGAGAGGGAACCCACAGCAGCTCCCACAGGGTTCCCGTCACAGCCAGCCACTACACCAGGCTCCTCTGTCCAAACACAGAACAGCTGCCAGGGCTGACGCATCAACACACACACACACACACACACACACATAGAGTGAGCATCCTGTGCAGCATTCCACACACTCACATCATTAGCATAGCATGCTGCTGATAATCTTCCAGCTACAGCATTTACCCAGGCTGCTTGTCTCTCTTAGCTGTTGAAAATGTTGTCACAATAACAAACACTTCAATCCTATTGTCATTGAGACACTAAAGGGTGAAGCCAAAATTCTGAAATTTATAGTTTCAGTAAATGTATTCACTTGCAATTCTTGCAACCTAGTGGAGTTTATGAATTTTTTTATCAGCTGTCAGACCTTCTCCATCTAGATTATGGCAACTGGACAGTCAGAGAACATGTTAGTGAGTAAATCAAAGTAGGGGGATATGTCTCCCCAGTGGAAATTATTCTTTCTCAAGAGAGACACAAAAATGTCAGAAGATGTCTATTACTGTTCTGTATGGTAGATCTTAGCAAACAGAAACCTGAACAGTGTGTGTAAAAGCTTGTCAGCTGATTAAAGTTGGTCACAGATGAATTCTTACCAAGTGTGGGCCATCAGCAGCTGATCAGATTTCTAGTCTTTCTTATTTCCTTTTTTCACTAAAATAATTACTGATTACACCCTGTTAAAGTTTTGTCTCATATTGTTCGAAGGGCATGTTTGCACTATGCCCCCTGATGGAACTCCCACTGACAGAGCAACAGGAGTTGATTGGGTTGATGGGCTTGAGCAGCTTGTAAACAGCCCGGAGCATCTCTGTCTAATGTTGTGTGAGTCTATAATCCATTAACTGGGTGACTTAAGGCCAAGGAGGACTTACAACTCATTTCTAATATCCCCAGAAGCCAACAAAGACTGAAGGGTGACCACTGCACTAGAAACCCCATCCCAAAAACCAGCAAGGGATAATCCTACAGCAGGATTTAATGTAAGAAAGACGGGTGTGATAGGGATGAACGAGTGAGTTGTCATGTGGTTTCATGATCAGTTGTTTAAACAGATGGGTATCAAACCCAAACCTCAATATATTTTTGCCACCTACCCAAATGTGTCCACAGCACAGAGTTATGTACTGAAAGTTGCCATCGGATATCTGGTCAGATTTGTAATAATGTTTACTTATGTTTTACTTATATTTATCTTTTGATCAGATTGTCTGATTTTAACCCCAAACATTCATCAATTAGCACAGCACCAGACCTTTTTAAATCTTTGAACAAATCAGAGATGTTGACAGTGACTCAGAGGATCGGAACCAGGCCAGTGATAGTCAGCCCTAGCTACAAACAGTGCAAACACAGAAATCACACACTGTGTACCAAATTGCTAAATATATCACAACGTAAATGGAGAACTAAGTGTGAAAAATAGCTACAGGCATTGGGAAAGTGGTCTATAAGCATGCTATAGGTGTTAACTAGCTTTATGGTGTTATATTTGCTCTCTCCCACTACCAAGCAGTCTTGATACTTAGCCATGTGCCTACTTGTGTTACACATTTAGTTTGTGATAAGACTGCTGTGTGTTGAAGGATTTCCAGAACACACTGGGACACTCTTGGTTGATGAAGTCTTCCATCATCCAGATAAATATGGTAGAAGGGGTTGTAATTAGAAGGAATAAGGGATGGCCACTCAGACTCATCAAACAAAGCAGTGACAGAAAGCACCCAGGTCCAGAGCTTAAGGCTAAAACAAACCCCCAATGTTGCCATGAGGCTGAGATGCATGACAAGCTGAAAGCATCAGCCTCCAACCAAGTTCTTAATGAATGGTAGTGAGCTAAATGGCTTAGCTGGTGACAGATCACTCCATAGAGGCCCATGCCCATGTGTCACCACACAACTGACACCCACATGACCAAATAACACAGCTGCAAAATGGAGAAGCTGATTGCAGCAATTCAAAGCCTTCCAGGTTTTATTAACTTTTATTAGAAGAGTCATAGGAGGGAATATCTGAAAACTGCTGCTTGGGGAACAGCTGCATGCATTAGTGCGTCAGTCACCTCTATTCCATCAAAACTCTAAAATATTTTCAAAGGTAGTATCAAGGCAGAATGGAGGACGTCCTCAACAAGCTAAAGATGACACACTGAGGAAAATGGATGGATGTCCATTTCTCTTTTCGTACAGGAACACGAGACTCGTGACTTGTGGGATCCATCTGCCACTTCAACTTTACTGCTTAAACTATACTGTGTTTAAAGACAGTAGTCTTTACTGTAAAGACTACTGTCTTTACTGGTTGCACTTCAACTGACACTTCAATTGTAAAAACTGAAAGATGATGTAAGTTGAAGTGACATTTGAACTTCTTTCAGGACATACACTTCAACTGACACTTCCAGCTCCTTTCATCACTCACAATTCCAGGTAATTCCGGTATTTCTAAATCTGGGCAGTATTTTTTTTTTTCTTTTACAAATTGTGGGGTCTAAATGACAAATTGTTACCAAAATATTTGGAATTGGTCAGTAAGATCCTTTTTGTTTAACCAGAAACAGTCTCGCTCAAAGAGAAGTCTCGCTCTGAAATCTCACGAGAGGTGAGTTGTTGTTGCAGGAAGATGACGGTGTTTCTGGTTAAATAAAAACTCTTTAAAAAAAAGGTCTATCTCTGTAGGGATCCTTTCCATATGTTGTCAGACACTTTGAATAACAATCTGAGCCTGTCAGTGGCAAAAACAAGCACTTTTAGAGGATGGACTTCTCACAGGATAAGGATTACGTAGCAGCCATTGCAGCCCGTTCGCGGCAGCTGGCTGAGGTGATCTACTGGACCAATTCCAAAACTTTTTGTACCTAAATCTTACCCAGGCCCTTTGTCTTATCACTTTCTCTCTTTGCTAAATTGTTCCTTGTTCTGTCTACAGTGAACACATACAAGCAAAACAAAAAAAAAAAAAGTTGGAGACCACTACAAGTTCTACTAGATGTGATATGGCTTGCCATAACATACTGTAAGTGACTTGTGGTGTGAAGGCATTTCAGTTGATGGTTTGGCTTGTTTGACTTGGTATTATAATAACATGATGGTCTCCATACTGACATGGAAGTCAAAATTGTGGTATGCAGCACAACGTGAACTGCTGGTTCCCTCCAGTGTTGCCATCACATCTATGTGACAGAGAGAGAAAAATGGTGTGTGTGCTTCCTGCTGCTCAGTGAGTGTCTGAAGGCGGCCGGATTGTGGAGCCTGTATGGGTGATGGATGAGAATAATTATGTGGAACATCCACTTGCAAGGCATGTGCACCGGGGTGGGGCAGTAGCGCGGGGCGCAGATTCGTGTTCATGTGATATAATAATAGTGAAGCATGCCTGTTCATTCCTGGGCCCCAGACCACTCCATCACCCTGCACTACCACTGCCCTCAGTCTCCAATCCTTTACCCGTCTACAGGAGGTGGGGTCCTGGCCCTGGAGCACGCCCAGGTTTGAAAACAATACACTTCAACAATACCACCAGCCTTCAGGCTGCAGGGAAGCAGGAAGGGAGGGCAGCTGGCCAGAGTGATGCCTATAATAAGGACATGAAATGAGCAGGAAACACTGACTGGTGTTATGAAATCAGAATTATTGTCTAGTAGATAGGTTAGGTATTACAATCATAACTACTACTACAACTACAGTACTGCTGCTGCTAATACAACTAATACGTGTTGCTGTTTGCAGGACGTCCTTGTTAGAGTTGAGAGTTTTAACATTTTAATTGTCTGGCAAAAATTTCTCATCTTATGAGTATGTACAAGATGCATGGTGTTTCTGAAGCTTTCAGTCCCATCTTGTGGCCTTCCTTGGTGTTGCTCAGTTGTTATAGAGATGGTTTAGTTGTTATCACGTGACCAAAACATGATATTTTGATCACACGATTAACAGATATGTGGGAGGGAGATGGCAAGTCCTATCAAGGGGCAAAGCGGTCAAAGGTCATCAACCTGTGGATGGCCGGAGAAAAATCATCAGGGGCAGTCACAACCAATGCCAGAGACCACTTTGTAATTAATTTTTATTTTATAAATGTTATTTTATTTTGAATGATATTATTAAATTATAACAAAATTACAAAGTTGCCAAAAGTAACATTTTGCATTTAAAGTAAGAAGAAGTGAATAAAAGCCTAAATGTCCTTTGTCTGCCATATGCTTACAAAGGCTAGGTAACAATGGATCTGACTTGAAGGAATAAGTTTATATTTAGATATAGTTTTTTAATTATTCAGTTTGAAAACATGACTTAACAACATAACAAACCAAACACAAGACTCATCAAGGTCAAATGATAACAATTTTTCTAAAGCCAGAGTCATGGACTCCTTAATTTCCAGTAGGTGGCAGAGGATTAAATATGACTTCTTCCTAAGATATAAGAATATATAAGACTATATCAAGACAAAGATATAACGAAAATATGCTGAAAATGAAGGAGACACACTTTCCTTTGTGTCTTAACATTTGTTTAAATGACCTGATACAGAAAACACATCACTCTCTGTTCCAGGAAGGTCTTACCTGACACCGGGGCTGGTGGTTTGACGACAGGGAACATTAATGTTTACTGACAGCACTAAAGCTTGGTTGGAAAGCTTGACACTCAGAAGCAGTTTCGGTCCAGCTGATGCTAACGAAGTGAAGAGGTGGAGCTAATTAAAACTAATGAGCTGCATGTGTTGTCTATGTAGCAGCTACTGATATCGTGAACCTTTATCACAGCTTAACATTACGTTATTTCAAATCAGCAAAGTTGTCAGTTCATTGTATGCAGTCTCCAGATAAAACAAATGGCATTTACCTCTGTTCCCTAGACAAACGCAAGGTGTGATTTCATCTCTCCCAAACCTGCCTCGTTTCCGTTTTTAAGATTCTTTTTATAAATTCAAGTTCCTCTTGCATAAGACCTAAAGAGCCTGCTCTCTGTTATTTGAGCATCATTATTAATCCGGGATGTAAAGCAGAGATTTTACAGCAAGAAAAGGAAAGAGGTTGAACTTCGCATGCAGTTAGACAAAACTACAGCTCCCTGGAAAATGTACAAGCTCGTCAACGTGGGTACTTATGTCATCGCAACCTTTCATCCATATACATAAAACTCACCAACACTCTTTTCTAAAGTAATCTTTCCACATTTTGAGCTGCAATCTCTGCTGTCTAAAAACATTTAGAGCGTCCACTCCTCCCTGTCCTGTTTTTACAGACATGTCTGAGCTAACCAACTCACCCTCTTTTGTAAGCCGTGACGTTTAGGTCTTGTCGCAAATGTCCAGGGCTTATGGGAAATGATGTCCATTAAAGAATGCTAAAAAACATTAATATTAAATAACCACAATATTAGACCGTTTTTCAAAAAGCTACCATCCTTATCTAAACATATGAAGCGAGCGGAATGTCCCAGGGTACGTCATCGATTTTTCACAGATTTTGGGGGAACTAGAAGACAGAATTACTGGATTAGTTGCTTTAAAATAATAACATGACAGATTTATTAAGGATACTAGAAGAAGTATGTCCAGCTTGAGTGACAGGTATTTGAGCTTATCAAAATCAGCTATGGTGGTTGTGTCTTGCTTATCCCACCTCAGCTCCACCCAGCCTACTCTTTGTCAATTTGGCTCCAATAAGAGGTAACTGAAATCCCGACCTCACATAGCACAGCTTTGAATACGTCTGTTTTTTTAGCTATTGCATCGGGTTTGTCTGTTATAACAATGGTGAACCTGTGAACTTTGTCAGCTCTGCCATTAAATTCTGATCCACCCCCCTGCTGCACCCTGTCCTTGGAGAACAGAGCTGTTGAAAGCTGAAGGTTTGGCTCTGGTATGCAGGCAGTAGGAGTATCCCTGCCAGGCAGACAGGGCTTCCCCCTGTCTCCTTTCTTACAAAACACCCTTAATTAGAGCTGCTGATCTTTGTGCCAAGGCGTCCTGATACAGGTTGTACTAGGGATCTTGGAAGGTTCTTTCATGTTTTTCCTCTACAACGTCATCAGAGATTTATATTTTGACATTGACACAGTAGGTTAAGATCAAGTTGTGCTCTTTTTTTCCACTCAGTGGCTTGGATATCTACTCAAAACGTTTTTTATTACAAATCTAATATCAAAACAAAGACTTCAAGGCAAAGTCAAGCTCGACTAAGCCTACTGCCAGCTGCTTCTACAGAGTCACATTGGTGTCAAGGTGTCTTGACAAGGAACAAATGTTCTACCCCTCTCTGATTAACACTTCTGTAGCATCACAATTACCTCCTAAACCAAATCACACAAACATCTCTTACTTAAAGGGGGTCTTGTCGTTGTAGATCTGACCACCATTACTGTCAGTTATTATAACATCATACTCAACAAAGATGACAGTGATAAACAGTGACATCACTACAACAAAGTGTGACTAGGCAACAAACATGAGTCAGATGAACCAAAC
Source organism: Macquaria ambigua (assembly GCA_008360985.2). Taxonomy (NCBI): domain Eukaryota; kingdom Metazoa; phylum Chordata; class Actinopteri; order Centrarchiformes; family Percichthyidae; genus Macquaria; species Macquaria ambigua. Next base: position 145,583 of record VMKM01000651.1, on the reverse strand, counting down.
AAACTAACAGTTAAATCCAGATTATCTTAACCTCTCACTGTACAGGAAAACTGTGTACACACAATTACAATAGTAATAGTACAGTAGGGCAAGGCTGAAGTAGAAAGTGGGTCTGAAAGTGTGATGGATGTTTACAACAGTTTTTATTTGTATTTTTTGGGGGGGATATATTGGACAGTTCAGCAGCGAAGAGTCAGGAAATGGGGGGGCCATGACATGCAACAAAGATTGCCAGTTGACTCGGCTCCAACAACAGACAGTTTGGGTAATAATTTTACGGTTTGCCTTTGTTTTTTCTTTGTTTGCAACCTGTCTGATCATCTGCTTGTGTTTGTAACGCTATCTGACTTATTTTTAGCGAGGCCACTGTGTTCCCAGATCTCACCAGTTTACTTAATGAGTACAGTCTAAGGGACTGGTCACAGCAGCATTTAAAGCCAAATTTTGCAGCAAAATCAATTTCAATGGAATCACTGTGATTAGCGGATCCGTTAATGGGGGTAAAGAAAATAACAAACCATGTTGACAGTACTGACTGTTGAGGGAATGCAGAGCCAGAGAATGGATGGAAGAAGCCATCACATGGAGGATGTCATCATACTAGCTGTTTTGCACCATTTACCTTTATGTAAATCTCCTCTGACAGAGCATAAACTCCACCGAAAATAACAGGAGTTCATACAAATATGTTTCTTAAATAAACTGTTAACTTTCTGTGTGCTTAGCTACCAAAGCTAGATTTGTAACTGGGTGTTAGCAAGCCAGATAGCTTGGAAGGCTATCTTGGCTGGCTAGTGCTGGCCTGGACCCAGCTAGCTAGCATGAAACCGGTCAGGTGTAGCTCCCCAGCTACAGAAGTATGCCAACTAGCCTCAGTCATCAGCAGTCACCAAGCTTCTGGTACCATCTCTGGTCTGACTGGGCACTTTTTTTTTTCACTGATAAGAAGGATGGCCTTTAAAAGCTCTGGTATTTTTATACTTCTGTGTGTAGAAATCTAACACCAGAACATTTGGAAATGAACATGAACATGAACATAAGTTCATGTCACTGGGCTGCACACTGACTCCTCTTTATATGACACTGATAATGAAGGCTGCTGAGCAACATGTCTCGTTACACAGAAATGCCAGGAGTCTCTAATTCTACACTCTGAAACATCACTTTAGTTGGACTTAATTATATTTTTTCACCACTTACAGTGTGAGGAAAAAGTTTCTGCATTTGTTCCCTGGCTACTTATGAGACAGCTTGTTAGTGCCAGTATTTCTCATTCAATCCAGTAGTCCGCCCTAAGACAGAAACCAATAAGCTGGCCTGCTGCTGGCAGTGCCCATCACTTAGGAATGCAGTACTGCAGCTTGCCATTTTCAGCCTGACCCAAGGCCCCATCATAGAAACTCCCACATTCAAACAAGTAGCTGGTGAGGAAAACACCCTCCTGGCTTTGAGAAATACCAAGGTAACTCCTTTTAGTGACCTTTGTGTCCATTCACCTCTGTAGCCTGGGTCGTGAGAGAATCTGTCTAAAGTTTCATAATATATTGTGAGTTTGTGAACATGAGGCCCTGGTGTATTATGCTCACCATTTATGTAATCCCATCTGTAACATAATAGCCTGTACTTGGGCAGGAAAACAAAAGCACAAGGCGGGGAGGGCTTAAAAACACTGCATTGGATTCCGTCACATTTATCTGTGGCATTCAGCATTGTCTGCTGCCTGTCTGAAAGGTATTCCACATAGAGAGGGGGAAGCCAACATGAGAGTGTTAACTACAGGGAAGCACTGAAATCTAATCATGAACACAAGCATACAAGTAAGATAATATGATGATGGGCTTAAAGATGAAGGATATGTTCGACAAAAACACATCAGATCAAGATTAAAAAAAGGCTTCTCAAGCCAATGTGTAAGATAAGTACGTACGCATTTCACATATGTGACCAGCTCATACATAAACAGACACATTAACACATGCACACTGCACACCTACACACAGGCTTTAATAAATGGAGACCAGTGTTTGAACCTCACATTGAATTTCCATTGAATAGCATGGTAGAACTTCCAACTTGTTTGAATGAGAGCAAAGATCGAAGAAACGAGACTGTCCTCACCAGAAAAGCAATAGCAACGGGCATTTGTTCAAATGCTCAAAATTACCCAGGTTTACATTTTCCTGACAAGTGGCCTCTTGTGGTCATGTGAATTGGCTGTTGTCTCTCAGAAGTAAAGAGGAGAGTGGTGTGATGTTACGGCGTTGCAACGCTGCTTATTAGGGAGAAGGGTTAAGGCTTTCTAAGTGTCTGACACATCATGTCTCCTAACAACAGTCAACGCTGCGTTCTTTTTTCTATGACCACCATCTTTCCCTGACCTTAACTAAGCCCTTTTTGCTGCCTAATTTAACCAAACTTTAGGGGTGGCAGATCAGAAAACATTAGTATGAATCTTTTTTGTAACGCTGATTTGTAACAGTTTTGCAAGGCAATGACAAATGACCTGTTTTGTCATTTAGGAATGAGGACTTAGTGGGAGAGACTTTGCTGATGAATGAGGAATAGTAAGTTAGTCCCTCCAGGAAGTTGAAACCATGCAATTATAAGACATATGCCTCATGCAAATTTAACCAACCCTTGAATTATTTGCAAGAGTAAGTAATTCTGTCCAATCCTCACAATATTTCTGCAAAGAACAGTTAAAAAAGAAGAGTGCTGCCAAATTATGCCAATCCCTGCTGACCTGAGAACAACTGTTAGAAGTCCAGGTCTAGGAAAGTAAAACTCTCACTACAACAGATGAGCTTTCTTGAAAATACATTAAGGCCTGAGGGAGTTTCTGTCCCCTGAAATCGTCTTTTCCAAACAAGCTCCACCACTTTGATTCTTAGCAAATCATTCCTAACATTATTCCTAAACTGAATCAAATTGGTCTTAATATTCACCTACTGTGCTCACAACCAGTCACCTACCAAAACAACATGTCTTACAAGTGGAACTAATTAGATATTACAGTATGAGTAGAGCCCAACTAATAAATAATCAAGGATGATATATCAGTTGATATCAGCTCATCACAGACATATTGTATCATCATTTATATCGATACTGGCAGGTGTCTGATCGATTGAAGAACGGACAGGAAGTTAGCAAAAATGATGATATTGCTTACAGCCCATTTAAATAAACCTAATATATAAACCATACCTTGGTTATTTTGTGAAGCAACTTAATTTTTCAGTCCCTCAGAGATAGTAACCTCACCTCACTGAAACATTCTCCTCAGAACACGCTCAGTGACAAAAGGTTGCAGTGCGTGAAAGCATGCACAGGAGCATCTGACACTGAACGTGGCAGTTATGGCCGTTAGGTCGCGCCTTCCTCTGGAAACAGGTGTATAATCCTACAAATGACCTGAACACTCCAAGGGCCCCTGAGCCAAGGTCAGATCCGGGGCCTTAACCCTACTGGCCTCCTTCTTACTCCCAGCACTATGGGGCCACAGGTCACGTCCACAGCTCAGTGCTGTCATTGTAATGCTGTTACAGTAAATGCCACCTCCACACAGGCTGCAAAATGAAAGACCTTTTAGACCGTTCTGCTCCACTACAGAGTAATTCCAACCCAGAGATTTCCCTCTTTCATTTTATACCATTTGAACTCATTTTCAGCGTTTGAAGTTGTGACAGACATGCCAGTTGTGCAACACTGGCTTGATAATTGATTCCCCATAAATGGTTAACTGCTCTGTTAGCAAAAAAGCTTTATATGCATGGCTAATAAGCTCCACTGCTGGAGATGTTCATGTTGTTAGTGCACACTGCAGGGATGTGATGAGGAGGCACCGTGGGCTGTCCATGTCAAATTTGTATCCGTTTTTCCTTCTTGACTCTTTGTGATTTTTACCACAGCACCAGTCAGTCCTCAAGAGGCAAATTCAGACAATGAAACAATTTGGAATATCAGACTTAGTTTGCAAACCCTTTGAATTTCTGTCAGCCTCTTCCTTCCTGAAAGCCAGAAGGCAGCATATGAGACGGAGATCTGTGCATTCAAAATACAGCTGCAGAATGTTTGCTCAGACAAGGACAGTGCAGGATATCTACAAAGAGCAGAGACAACCCTCTGGATCACTCACATAACCACTCATGGAGCTTTCATCATCCTCAGACAGACACGCCACACAGGTGCTGTGAATCACCATGTCACACTTCTCCGTCACGCTGCTGCAGCTCAGTGAAGGACAACCCAGCTACCTGTGAGTTGGACTATCACTCAACACTGCAGCAAGAAAGAGACCTGCAGATCTCCAAAAAAAAAAAAAATAATAAAAGGTACAATTCATAAAAATCAGGAAAATAGCAAAAATTACTTTTTCACATAGGGCCAGGTAGGTTTGGATAGCTTTTTTCCCTTAATAAAATGAAAACATCATTTAAAAACTGCATTTTGTATTTACTCGGGTTATCTTTGTCTAATATTAAAATGTGTTTGATGATCTGAAACATTTAAGTGTGACAAATATGCAAAAATATAAGAAATCAGGAAGGGGGCAAATACTTTTTCACAGCACTGTATGTGTGATTGTGGAAGTGTGTGTTGAAGTTTAGTGTGTGCATTGATGTTGGTGTAGGTGTGTGTGTGTGTGTGTGTGTGTGTTGATGTTGGTGTAGCAAAGACAATATTGCCAAAGCATCACGTAATATGGAGATTAAAAATGAACATAAAAAAACAATTAATAAAATCAAGAAAATAGCAGAAAACTTATATACACATATGTTTAGTGTGTGTGTGTGTGTGTGTGTGGTGAAATCATTATTTCATATTCATATTATTTCATATTATTTTCATATTATTATGTGTCCCTGAGTTTGTGACAAGCAGTCACATATTGTGCAGCCAAGTCTGCTGCAGGTCCTTCTCCTGATACAATCTGTTGCTTTTCACTGTCATTGAGATCTGTGAAGTTTGGGATTAACAAATTAAATTTCTGACTGTATCTGTCACATTTTAAGAGGAAGTGCATCTCTGTCTCTACCTCACCTGTCGTGCAGTGACCACAGACTCTGTCCTCTGTTGGTAGCCAGGACTTCTTGTGTCGTCCTCTATCTATAGCTAGACTGTGGTCACTGAGTCTGTATTTGGTCAGGATCTGTCTCTGTTTTGGATCTCTGACAGTAAAGAGATATTCTTCCAATCTGTATTCATGGTTTAGGGTCAGATAGCAGTTCAGTTTGTTTTGAGTTTTGGTTTGATTGGTCCAGTGTTCCAGATAGGCATCTTTTGTTAATTTAATAATTTGGTTTACTCTGATCAGTGGTTAGAAAGCAGTGCTGGTCTGAGGTTGAACAGTGTTGGGTGTTATTTGATTAGTAAGTCTCAGGACCATCTGACAGAAGGGACTTTTTGGGGTTCAGTTCTTGGGTTTGTAGTGCCTGAAAACTCAGTGTGTCTTGGGGGCTCAGTGTGAGATGTAACCAAAATTTAAGTGTTTTTTTTTAATGTTAATAATCAATGGGTAACGACCTAATTCTGCCCTGCATGCATTGGTTGGTGTTTTTCTTTGGACGTTTAATATGGACCTACAGAATGCTGCATGCAGGGCCTCTATGGGATGCTTGTCCCATCTAGTGTAGTCCTGATGACTCAGTGGACCCCAAACTTCACTGCCATAGAGGGCGATTGGTTGAATTACACTGCCAAATATGTAGAGGGAAATGTTCACCCATGTTTTTTGGGCCATATGGTCGGCAGTCACAGAGTCACATGGGCACATGACGAACTTTATGTCAGTTGGAAACCTGCTGTTATGAAGATGCAGAAAGCATCATTTGTGAGGAGGAGCCAAGTGGATATACACTTGCAATGAATAGTGAATGCCTCATGTTATGACCATATTCCGAAATCTCTGCATAATCAAGAAAAAATCCTGAATATAATATAAGATCATGGTTCCTCTACTAATGATGTTCAGCATCAGAAAATCAAAAACAAGAAAATCCAGTAGATCTAACTGGGAAGCATAACCATATGTGGAATCAAAATGTTGCATATTGCAATTACCATGAATTCAGACTAAGGGTTTTCAATTTAACAGATGACTGTGTAGTACAAATCAATTTCACCAAAAATATGACTCATATCCATTATATAAAAGATGGACGACCACCGGCAAACTGATAAATCTAGCATCAAGATATCTAATAATATCAGTTGGGAAACCAAATTGTGTTTACAGACATCAAGACATTACGCTGTTGTACATTTAGGTTTCAGGCACTGATTATGCCAGCCAAGGCCTTTTGCCTAATGTTCTTATATTTGGCTCCTGGTAACAGAATTATAAACATGTTTACAGCTTGACCAGTTGTCTGTTGCTTGTGTTGCTTTTGAGTCCCCTGAGGCCTCAAAGTGTAGTTCCACAGTGGGATGACTACAAATGAAAATGTATTTTCAATTCCTCCTTTACTGAGCTGTTTCTACACCAGCAGTATTCAACATAATAAGGTCAGACAAGAGGCTATGATTATTGGTGGCGAAGGTGGAAACCAGTGGAAATGCCTAACACTGGAAAATGCATTGTATGACACTGGTTTTGCATTGCATTAAACAGCTGCAAAAGGTATATGACCATTTGGAAGTTTGGTTGGTTCTGTCATATTTGTTCATCCTGATAAATTGACTCTCATCCACACAATATCACTGGGCTGGCTGAGACTGTCCTCCCAAGCCAAACAACAGCATCAGACAACATTCATAATTCATTCTTGAACTTGGTTGAGAATGGGTCAAGAGTGAATTCTGAACCTCAACTTTTAAGCCAACATGACAATGAAACTGTATGTCCACCATCTTTCTCTAACCCTAACCAAGTCGTTTTTGTGCCTAAGCCTAACCAAATCTTAACTTTAGCGGTGCCAGATCAGAACGCTTACAAGTATACAGTATGGGTGGTTTTGGAGGTCATTTACAAACAACATATTTTACTGTTTTGCCCAAGCAGACAAGCGACATGTCCTAAATCCATACTAAACAAAATTAAGTATTTTCAAGCAGACAGCGTACATGCTAAATACAGTAGATTTTTGAGTGTGCTGTTGATGGACACTATTCTCCCACAATGCAATGCACAAAGGAAATGGAAGAGCTGCTCAAAGCTGGAAAGAAGAAAGATCGAGAAACATCAAGAAAGATCTTGGAAAACAAGTTTAATATCTTAAGAAAGACATTTTGCTTTCTCTTTTAGAAGTTTAATTGGCAGTGACATTCCAATGTCACAGCTTAATTGACATCCGACATCGCACATATTGTATTGTTTCCTGTTTTTGGTCATTTGGGGGCAGTGGAAACAAGTTGTGAACGTAACATTGACATATTATTTCCTTATAAAGCTGATACGCAAAATGTGTTAGCAACACATTGTGTTTCCTATGTACACATCCAGCAGATACAGCGCAACATTAGCATTCATGTTTGTGTCCACCTGATGAATGTAAGTCCAATATTCACTCTCCTTTTGGCTCTGTTTTTGGTCTCCACCAACTCCTGAGAAACATATCTGGCTCTTTAGCTGCTAAATGCTCCACTATGTTCAGCAGCTAGTCTCTAACTGTCTGTCTGCTGTTTGCTGTTGAGCAGATAGTGGACAGTGGCTTTTTATAGTTTTTTTACTGACAACAGCTGCCTGTTTATGTAGACCGAGATTCGATTTTTAAAATTGATTCTCAATTGGATTGTTTTTATGAAAGACTGATTTATGGTAAAATTACATTAGCATTCTTCTAGTTAGATTTTTTTTGCAGAATTGCCAAATTGTTAGGGATTCAAAATAAACAGCAAGATCTCAGAAATATTGTAGGGAACTTATTTTTAAAAATAAATCATTCTTATTCTATGGCTGTAATGTCATTTAAATATCAGTAATGACATCTGTACTGTAAGTTAGAGATTAATGACATTTTCTTTCCCAATGATGCTGATGGTGAAACTGATGCTGCCTCATTTTTCTCTGCTGAAGTCATGGTGCAGCAGTCCCTGCAGGTCAAAGGCTCGGCTTCATAAACTTGCTCAGTGTGTGGCAGCAGTGCAGCTGTCATTCATCTTTCATAATGTGTCATTTATTACTGCTAATGCAGCTCTGTCCTGCTCTGTCAGGCAGCACTGTTTCTCTCTCTCTCTCTCTCTCTCTCTGTGTGTGTGTGTGTGTGTGTGTGCTCTGAACATCAGGCAGTTCTCTGGCCTTTGGAGGGTTGTGGTGCCTAAATGGCCAAAGGGACGGATGACCTCCATGCAGGAGATGGAGAGTGCTAGTGCAGGAACAGGACTATAAGGAAACTAATTAGCCATATCAGGTCCCAGGGCCGCAGGTTGGACTCCTGGTTAATGAAATCATCCCGGGTTAAATCATGAGGAAATATTTCCAAAGTATCCTTGAGCAAAATACTAACCTATACTTGCTCCAGAGGTACAACAAGACCTGGCTCACCCTGCTCTCCACACAGGTTATTTTCAAAACAAGACAGTTCCCCCAAGTCTTGTAAGTAATAAAATGCTGAAAAATGTCACTAAAAATGCTAAAAAAATATATTTTAAAAAGTATATCATATATAATACTGGGGTGGAGGGAATGTTGGAATTTAACAAGAGATATTATGGTCAATGATGATTTGCATTTAATCCAATATAAAATAACATACAGAATCTCCTGTACATGAGACAAAGTTAATAAATATCTTCTAATCTTAAATGTGGATTTATGGATTTATTGATCCATGCTTTTTGGGACTGTTGCCATATTCAGAAGATTTGGTATGATATAGAACATTAGTTATCAGAGCTATTGGGGTTGAAATTTCATTTTAATCCACCAATTTGTATATTTCAAGATATATTACAGGATACAGTGAGCAGTGTGCAAAATATGGGGGGTCTCAGGGGGTCTCGGACCCCCTAATTAACAACTAGGACCCCTCAAAGACGGCAAAATCAAATTTTGAGGGGTCTCAAAATTTGAAAGTTTTTAAACAGTCCTTAAATCTGGAAACAAAGTCATAAAACATTGAGATTTTCTGCTATTCATGATGTCGCTGTATAAACTGAATCTTTCAGAGAAGCTCACCGGTGTCAGAAAAGCACACAAAGTCAGTTAAAGGTTGGGTAGGCAGTATTGTTATGGAGTCATTGGCCAACAAATCCATAATAACCGTGCAGCATATTGTAATTTAAGTGGTCTGAGAGAAAACCTCTACTTCTGCCCCTCCTCTTGGCTCTGTTTTCAGGCTTCAGAAAATCTAGCCCATGACAGGAGACTTTAGCCAATCACAGGTTATTTCAGAGAGATGGTGCGTTTGTATTGGCTGTTCTACAAATGCAGACGTGCGTACACGTCCCTTCAGATGGTGAATGCCCCATTTAATGGCCAAAAATCCTGCAACTTGTGATAAATTTCCAATATCTCTTTTGCCTGCAGCAACACGTCCCTCCACACAAGGAGCTTCGGGCTCATTAGCTCAAGTTGTGGGTTTGGTGGGAGGGGCTTAGCGGAGTAACACGAGGCAGCAGAGAGAGAGTTGGAAGGTTTTGCTTAGGTTGCACAGATTTTGCCTACCCCAGCTTTAACAGTTAAACCCTGGTACCTAATGAAGGTATCCACGCTGTGCCAGCTGCATGTAATATTACGCATAGTACATACACTGAGTTTGTCTGAGGAGGAAACACAAGCGAAAGTTATTTACTGAAAACGTGGAGCTTCATCCTGTTTTTAATTATGTATCTACTTATTTGTTAACATTTATTTAGTTCCTCGTTGTGCGCCTCAACATTTTTTGCCTGTCATCAGAGCAGGTCACCTTGTCACCTCCTATATATATGTATTTTATTTTTTTACCCGCCATGCCATAGATTGTAGTAAATTGTAGTATTTTGCACACTGACAGTGAGGAATACTCGGCATTAGATTCTTCTTCTTTCATCAGTTGTATTTAAGAAACTTATATTAAAACACTAGAAATCCACATACTCCCCTACACTACTACACTGGAAAAAAGAAGTATTATTATTTGAAAATGGAAAAGACAATAGCTGTTGAAACTTAAACCTGGTTTGAGGTTTCTTTTTTTCTTTTTCTTTTTTTTGATGTGTTTTTTTTTATGTGTTTTTTTTAAAATGTAAGATCGGTGGGCAACAATGACACCTGGATATGATAATAAAGTGGTCAGAATCTAAAGGCTTGTTGTTGAAGTTTCAAGTGGTCTTCCAAGATACTGAGGTTGAGCTTGTTTGTTTTATATGTGGAGTAAATGTGTGTTGTTGTTGTTGTTGTTGTTGTTGTTGCAGGTTACAAATTATTTTCAATCTGAACCATCATAAAAATCTGTTGGACACGGTGACAAATTGCAGACAGCTGAAGTAAATGAGGTAATAGCAATTCTATGAGATTTCAAAGCAGCAGGGCCCAGCTAACAAAGTTCAAAAGAGTCTCTGTCATTTGACTCTGGGGCCAAGCTGCAGGAGCATGTCAAAATGGTTAACGTATGCCAACAACAACATATGACAAACACAAATTCTATGGACAAAGTGGAGCAATTGTCACAAACTAAAACTAACCACCAAGGACACACCCATTTGTACATTAAGATAGATAGATAGATAGATAGATAGATAGATAGATAGATAGATAGATAGATAGATAGATAGATAGATAGATAGATAGATAGATAGATAGATAGATAGATAGATAGATAGATAGATAGATAGATAGATAGGTTCTTTATTGAAATTGTTGTGTTGCAGCAGGTACAGAATAAGATTTGAATAAAAATAAAAATAAAAATTTACCTAACCTAAAATAGAATAAACCTAAGTTAAACCTTAAATAACATTAAATAAGTTAAACCTAAATTGTAATTAAATTAACATGTTCCTAACCTAAATTAAACATACGGTTAACTCAAAACAACAGTTAACACAATACACTACAGTATACACTGCAGTATACAGTACAATAAACACTACAATTTACAATACAATACGCTATACAATACAATACACTATACAATACAATGTACAAATACACAACAATAAGACAAACACAGACAAAGGAGCCCGGTGTAATGGTGGATGCAGTGTTGTCGTGTGTATTTATTGTCTCCCAGGTTCAGTGAATATGAGTGCTGTTGCAACTCACAGTGAGGCATTGAACAGTCTGACTGCTGAAGGCAGGAAGGACCTCCTGTAGCGCTTCTTGTGGCATCTTACGGTGATCAAGCGAGCACTGAAGGTGCTCTGCAGGTCCAGCACCATGTTGTGGAGTGGATGTGCAGCATTGTCCATCATAGCCTGCAGTTTGGCCAGTGTCCTTGCTGCTGCCACCTCCTCCACGGTGCTGAGGTTCACACCCAGCACCGAGCTAGCCTTCCTGATCAGTTTGTTCAGTCTGTTGGCCTCCCCTGCATGTATCGATAATATGCCCCAATTTAAGAGTTGTTATTTCTGTGAGTCAACTTCCAACAACCTGTACAGCTGCACTGATCTCATTAACACTCGTGACCCTTTTTCTGCTCTAGCTCTGGCACATAACGATAATGTCCTCGGTCTGACAGCTGCCAATGAACACAATACCACACCTATTTAAATGACTGAACAAATCAGAGATGTGGGCAGCGATTCATAGTAGTGGTCTTTCCATCTGAAACTGAGCCATGGAAAACATGACATGGATAAATTAAGAAAGAAATTGAGAAATTAAGGACAGAGCCGAGGCCACTCAGACCCAACCCAAATAGATCAGTGGATAATTAGACCCAATCCAAAATGTAGCTGACCCAAACAGACCCAAACAGAGAGAGAAGAGCAACACTGGCAGCAGCATGATGCATAAACTTGGTGGAAAATCCAAACAGTGGATGAGTGTGTACCCTGCTGCTATGTTTGCTCTGCTTTACCACCCCTCTCCATGTGTGCTGATGGATATGAGAGTGGTAAATTTGCCTCAGTGCCCTGCCATATGTGTGCGGTATACCTGACAACCATAACAATGCACACATGAGAAAAATAGAGAATCTCACCTTATTCTTTAAACAGTCTATACTCCATATATAAAATGGTTATCCAGTGAAGGGAACTCTTGAAAATCAAATGGTCTGTGTGCTCTGCTTCAGCACAATTCAACTCCAGTTCCAGTTCGAACATTTTAGTTGAAGCTGTACAGACATGCCTGGTGAGTGTAAATTAATTTCAAGTGCACTTCTGCTCCAATTCGTTTTTTTGTCAATAATAAAAATTGATATCAAATTCAACTTAGAATACATTTTTTTCTTTGTGTTGCAGAAGATTTTATGCGCTAACCAGATTTGAACAAGAACAACAGCTGTTTCCACATGCAGCCCTGATGTTTATATTCTACTCATTTATTTTGCCACTTAGGTTTTTGAAGGAAACATAACTTTCAGCCATGGACGTTTCTTGCAGGGAACAAAATACTATGTTCTTGTACCGCATGGAAGGCAGAAGACTGTGACACCAGAGACTGGGGTTCATATCCTGAGCCCTAGGTTTAGGCAACAAAAGCACTTCAGTCGGGACCACTTTAGTCAAAGAAAACTTAATTTCCATCTGCAGTAGTTATATTTGGCAGCATGGCTCTGTTTGGGAGCTCCCTGCCCTTCCACGTGCATATACATGGAGGAGCTGGGGTGGAGACGGGTTGCAAAGCGGCTTGCAGAGGAAGCAACAAGGGTAGGCAGGCTAAAGCAGCTTAAATAAGGCGCCCTGAATGAAATTTGCCATCAGCTGATGTGGGCTGGCTTAAAGATCAGCTGGTGAGCTGTTGTAGCTGGGATCGTGAGCTGAGCTTGACTTTGTGGCCTGCCTGAACTAACGCTATGCTCAATTTTTGGTTGGTTGAAATGATAGAATTTTATATTAATATCATTAAATATTAATTAAGTAAACACATCCTGTATTGTGCTTCAAGTCACTACAGTGAAAACCTCTTATAGATATTACGTCTGTCCAGGTCAAATTGATCACTATAAGTGGATGATTATTATATATATATTTATTACATAAAGTAACGAAACGGACAGCTTCTCTATTTACTGAATTTTATTGACTGTTTAAAAATACAGTACAGCTGTTTGAATGCTTTTCAAGTGAAATGACTGTACTTAGCTTAACACTTCCTGTAGCCTCAGGTAGCCAGCCAGAAGCAGATGGGTTACCGCCAGGCAAAGTATCATAGGAGTAAAGTAAAAAAATAGAATTACCATAGTTTTACATTTTTTTCCATATGTTGTCATGTTTGAAAAGACCCAAAATGAACACTGTAAGTGGACTACTTGATTACTATAAGCAAATTATTTAAACAGCATTTGAATAGGAATGATTCGGCCCCAAGATTTTTGATCCATATATGCAGTTGATCACTATAACCATGATCATTATAAGCGGTTTCCATTGTATTGGCCTTTTTTTTAAGACCACCATCTTTCCCTAACATTCACAAAGTGCCTTCAGTGCATTTTCTACGAGCGGATATTGTATTGCGAGAGTGGATATTGTCAGGAAAACTAATAAAATACATTGTCAAACAACATTTAGCAGGTACATTCAGTAAGAAGAATTTTGACTTGGCAGGTATGTTAATCAATAATATTTCCTAATTGTGTTGATAAAGAATGTAACTGGGGCGGCATTACGTTTCTTTCTAAACCTATTTGCTGTCACATATTAGTGCAGATGCACGTCATTTCTAGGAGAAGAAGAAGACACTATTATTGAAAGCTGTGACTTCATAACATTTTGAACATGGCTATTAATAAGTCAGGGTTGTCCCCATCATGCATTCTGCCAGAGCACATAGAGAGCTCTCTTCACTGTCCACCTTCACTGTCAAAGTGCCCTCAGGCAGGGCATCTCAGAGGAAAGTATACCAAGAAAAAATATTCAAGTCACCTCATAGAGATTGATTATTGCTGACACAGAGCGAGCAGCAGAAGACAGGAAAACAGTGGGAAATAATTCTAGCACTTTAAAAGACACGGATGCTGATTCAGTGCCTATCAGTGCAGCCAGCAGTACCACTTGGGGCCATAACAAGTGCAGGAGGCTTGTTTGGAGTGATGTGCCTCTTGAGTGTCACAATCAACCACAAGAGAAAAGTATATGATGTTTTCTGCGGAAAGGCATACAACTCCCACGCGTGAGAAGTACCTCTCATCTCCATCTGCATTGTACTGGCTTTGGCTCCTGCTGTCTTCACCATCTCCCTCCCTTCATCCCCTTAAGCTCTGTCGGTTCACTTCATGACTAATGCTGCACTCTCATTACCCAGAGTCCTGCTGTCGACTGCCGCGTCTTCATCCTCTTCCTCTCTCCCTCACTCTCTCATTTCTGCCCACTCTCTGTTATTGCTTTTGCCGTTTTGTTTTTTTGAATTTCCATTCTCTCTTTAGCTCTCATGCTCTCTGCAACTGGCACACACACACACACACACACACACACACTCAAATACAGAGAGCCCAAGTGGAGCATCACAAAAGAGTTTTGTTTCAAAAAAGGCAAACCCACCATTTGAAAATAGTGACACAAAATGGTGACTAGAATGGAAGTAGGTCTGATTATGAAATGTACTGAAAGCTTTTTTAGCTTCTTCAGATTTTACTATTTAGAGGATAAAACCATCTGCACTTGCAAAATATTGAGATGGATATACAGCCTAGATTTATAACCAGCACATCTCTTCTAGGCTATGCCTACTTCAAGATCTGAAATGTGACTACTAACTATTTGTTTGATTGAAGCAGCTGATGAAGTCTCTTAAATCTAATTTTTTCTCCCAGAATCTAATTTATATGAGGGTGGTAAAGCCTGAAAACAGACTAATGAAACTAAACGAAGACTAATGGAATTATTTTAGTCTGTGCAGCTCCCTAACAAAGAGCAACACCCATAACAACCTCATGTTCAGTGGTAGAGCAACATTAAAACCTTTAAGGGAAAATTTGATTCACACACACAACTAAGTGTGCTACAGGAACAGTCTACTATTCTGGGGAAATACACCTGTTTGCTGTCTTACTGAGAGTTGAATGAGAAGATTGATATAATGTCATTATAGAGATAGCCTCAGTCCAGCTTTAACCTAGCTTAGCACAAAGACTAGAAGCAGGAGGAATCAAGTTATGTGCTTTCCAGCAACTCCAAAGCTGTCTTAGTCCAATTTGGATGGGATTTATTTCTTTGGGGAGGTGAGGTGATTTTAATATTACATGCACTGGTCAGTGACCCTAATCCTGTCCCGGGCCCATATCTTTCAAGTGTCTCAGAATCACTCAGAGGAATCGTGCTGAAAGTTAACCTAGGACTAAAAAAAAACTCCTACCTCACAGAAGCTCTGGGAGCTATTTATGAAGCCTCCCACACTGACTTTCAACAAGAAGAATGAATACTGCTAATACTACTGCTTTACAATGCTCAGATCCACAAAGTAGATATTAGGAAGACGTGTTGTAGTTTTCAGTTGCAGACAGTTGCGGTTTGGAATATTAAATAACGATACATTTTAAATGCTAAATTACCTGTGGGTCTACATGTATGAGCAAATAACTAGGTTATATATGCAAAAATATGAGACTAAAGTGAAATAATCAGCCCTGTTCATCCACATTGTTATATAATGCCTATAATACTGTTGTATCCTGCACACGTTACACAGGCACACGCAATGATAACCCACTGGCTTTGGTGCACCTAGTCATGGAGAACATGGAATCTTCTCCTCCACTGCCAATTCACTTTCAACTACACCCCTTTTAATGTATATGCCCTCCATGTAGGGATAAATTATGTCTATATTGTCACTCATTGGGAAACGTAAAAATTAAGGGAAGACTCAATCATCACAGTATAACACCCAGTCAATTAAACTTCTGGGATATCGACCTGTCCAGTTAGGAAGCGTAAGTGATTGTGAATCAAATTCACCTGCTTTGGTGCAAATGAAAGCGACAACAGGTGGACAGGAGAGGCAACAGCAAGACAACCCAAAAAAAGGGAATGGTTTTGCAGGTGGTGGCCACAGACCATTTCTCTCTCCTGATCCTTCCTGACTGATTCTCCTCAAGTTTTGCATTTTGCTAGTGCTCTTGTCACTCCTGGTAGCATGAGGCAGTACCTGCCACCCATTCAGGTTGCACAGGTAGTCCAGCTTCTCCAGGATGGCACATCCATACGTGCCATCGCAAGAAGGTTTGTTGTATCTCCCAGCACAGTCTCCAGAGTATGGAGGAGATACCAGGAGATGGGAAATTATACAAGGAGAGCTGGATAGGGCCGTAGAAGGGCAACAACCCAGCAGCAGGACCGGTATTTGCTCCTTTGTGCGAGGAGGAACAGGAGGAGCACTGCCAGAGCCCTACAAAATGACCTCCAGTGGGCTACACATGTGAATGTTTCTGACCAAACTGTTAGAAACTCCATGAGGGTGGCATGAGGGCCTGACGTCCTCTAGTGGGACCTGTGCTCACAGCCCAGCACCGTGCAGCTCGATTGGCATTTGCCAGAGAACACCAGAATTGGCAGCTTCGCCATCACAGCTGAGAGCAGGTTCACACTGAGCACATGTGACAGACGTGAAAGAGTCTGGAGACGCTGTGGCGAATGTTATGCTGCCTGCAACATCATCCAGAATGACCGGTTTGGTGGTGGGTCAGTGATGGCCTGGGGAAGCATATCCTTGGAGGGTCGTACAAACCTTCATGTGCTAGCCAACGGTACCCTGACTGCTGTTAGGTACTGGGATGAAATCCTCAGACCCATTGTCAGACCTGGTGCAGTGGGCCCAGGGCACATGGGGGCCATACACACTACTGAGCCACATTATGAGCTGTCGTGATGAAATTTACGCAAGTTGGATCAGCCTGTGATTTTGATTTTTCACTTTGATTTTCGGTGTGATTTTAAATCCAGCCCTCAATGGGTTGATGAGTTTGGCTTCCATTGACCATTCTTATGTCATTTTGTTCTCAACAAATTACACAATGTATATCAATGAAGATTTTCAACTTGAATATTTCATTCATCAAGATCCACTGTGTGATTTAATTGTTCCCTTAATTGTTTTGAGCAGTGTATTATAGCATAGCCCCTGCTATTATTTAAAATAAATACAAAATGAATATATAATAAGACCCTATACTAAATGTTACCTGTTGTGATTAAGTTGAGATGTCTTTTATCACAGTAATGCAGCTGACCTCCAGCCAGGGGACAATGATTGTGTTCAAATAAGTTAGTTCACTCTCACTGAGATACCCTATTCTCTTTGTGAGGTGCATAAGCGCGATCAAAGTTTGATTTATGACTGCCGAAGTAGTTGGTTCTGACAAAATCATCACTCTTGTGCAGCTGCATTTTCCACTCTTGCAACATTACACTTTCCAAATGTGAGATTTTTTCAATTTCTGAGGAGCTGTTCTCTTCTCTGCATCACACACAGGGTCAGTCTTAAAAAGAACTCAGTTTTCATCAAAACAGTATCTTTTAATAAGATCATTGTCATCAAGCCGTCTCCAAACATCTCTCTGCCTGAACGTCATATCCTGGCGACTCCTCACAGGTTAGGACTCTCCTAAATATCAGCACAGATACGAGGGATTTTCTAAGTGAGTGAAGTCAATAAAATGCCTCTACCTGTAGTCCAAAAAATAAAATAAAAGGTGTCACTGAGAATTTTTGCCCAGTTAGGAGGGATTTCCCACTCTGAGTTGCTTGATAAATACGGGTCAAGATCACATATCTGTGATTTTTCACCTCCTATAATTACAGCCCCAGTTACCTATTGTTTTTAAGCGCACTGGCTGGTCCTTCAATAAGACCCTGGCGGAGGGACAGTGTTCATTTTGTCATCAGATACTATGACCTTTTATATGACCTTTTTTTTCACAATGAAAACAAGACTAAAACTAAATAAAAAGTAACCTTTGAAAACAAGAGCTATGAGGAAATCTAGTTTTCGTTAATGAATAAAAACTAAACGATAAAGTGAAATCTGGACAAATGGACAAATGAACTAATTACTGTTTTAATGCAAAGTCTTTAATGCAAATCGACCTGCATGCATCTGTGAAATCACACACTGTAGCCCTCATCAGTAAAACAGTTTCCTCCGCTGCACAAAATATCTCTCGTTCAGAAGGTGATTTAGCTGCTTGAGCTGTTGCACTGCTGTTAATAAGAAGAATCTTTCAGTAATGTCATGGACGCCGACATTTATAAAAGGTAAGCTAGCGTAACATCATCAAATGCTGTGGATGTGAATGTAACAGAAGCATTACTTTCATTCAGCTATTTTTCGTGTTGCTATCAGAAGGAATGAGCAAGTTCCAGGATGAATGGCGGCGGTCAACTATCAGACAGCAAAAGTGGTGAGTATGACATGGCTCTGTTGTTGTACTGATGGAATTAGTGCTGTGGAAATGTACACTATACTGAATCTATCAAGACAACAGCTAAACATGGAAGACGTTTTGTGTTGCATTAACAGCAAACTCTAACAGGAGCAGATCAGAAAACAGGGAGGCTTCTTACCAAAATATGACCACATATACTTATAAAACAGGGGGAAGTGGAAATAAAGGCCCGGTTCTCTCAAATTACATTCTCAAATTTCTACCATAAATGTGAGAATGTATCATAGTGACAGTAAGCCATTTGTAGTGCAGTACTGGAGCTAAATATGTAAAGTCTGTACTAAGGATAGCATCAGAAAAAAAAGGGATCACCCCTTGGGAGCATGAATGTTCTGAGCAAACTGCATATCGATATGCTTTCAGATTATACTGTATCTTTTGGGCCAATTTGACAGTTTGGCCTGATGGTGGTACTGATAGAAAACTCATGTAGTGTCCAGAAGGGCTCATCCTCAGGAATAATTTTAGTAAGTTTTACAGCAATCTCCACGAAGAGAAAAATGTTGCCAGATGGTAGCGTTACGGTCAAGGAGACATCTCTATAGTGTCAGACATGTAGCACACTGCCTGACTGCTATCCAATATTTAATAAGAAACCAATACTGTCCCACACTGTATCACCAAAATAATACAGTCTGTCTAACCCGGAAGGCTTTTTTCACAAACTAATAACTACTAACACATATTAGTGTTATAATTAAATATTTGTCAGTCCATGTAGACCAATATAATGGGGGTTTCCCTTTTTGTTACTCTTTAACAAGTGAAAATCTGTAATGAAACCTGTCTCACTCACCTTAATGAACTGCTACCTATTCTACCTGGGCTTCTGTCAAAAGCTTCATTGATGATCTAATCCTGGCAGATGTATGGAGAAACCTGAGCCATCCTAAAAATATCCACATCACTTATCAAAAGCACAGCTGACATGTATACATGTGCAGAGCACAGCTTATTCTGTGTTTTATAGCTTTCTGCATTAAATATTAGTCTGTTAACAGTGATTATCAGTCTGGCCAGTTACTCTCTTTTAACAAGAATATTTGTGGTTTTAGTGAGAAAAGGCCTGTTTGTTTGGTGCAACAGGCTCTGGAGCCTCGGGCTGTGTTTACTGCTGACAATATCTGCATGGCAGAGTAAGTATAATGGGTTCCTGAGTGATTTTGAAAAGGCTGCCAGAGAGACAGCCCTTTTTTGTGTGTGGTTGTTTGTCTATCAATTAGAGTGTCGATTAAATAAATGTGTTTGGGCTCCATCTTGTCGCTGCCAAAGAACAGAGCTGTCTAGAGACACACCTACAGGAGGTTCCCAGCCAAAAGCACTTTCAAAACATTCCTGCTCAATAAACACCACCACGCACAGATACTGGGCTCTATTTGGGACTCAGACATCTAACAGCCAAACCACATTCTGACATTTTGCCATCAAATAGGGAGCTTAGCTCAAGGCCATGTCTGCTTTAGTGTAGTCACTATAATGGAAATGTGTCTATGGTAGAGATACAATCGCAGGCAAAACATCAAATGAACAGTTTTGATTGAAATCATAACAAGAAGCACAAAAAGAACAGACAATGCATCACTTATATGAACAAAATGAGTATTATTATTATTAAGTAAAGCAAAATTTGTACTTGGTGAACAATCATTGTAAGGAACTTTGATGATTCGAATCATCAGTCGAGAAGTTTAGATCTCACTCACTCAGTGAAATTCCTTCCTTTTTTTTTTTTGTAGCTGCCTCATTGAACGCAGCACAACTAGTTTTCTGCTCCGACGCTCTCAGCTCAGTTGGCCAAACTACTTTTGAACCAGATGCTGGTACAAGCTCCTCTACTGCCGTCCAATGTGACTGACTCATACGTTGACTTAACTTTCAGCAGCCCCTTTGGAGAAGCTCTGTGGTGCGTTAGGATTTTATAACTCAACTATGACCAGGACACACAGTTTTTATTTTTCTGACTGTGCTGAAATCTGATATTGCCACATCACAAATGATGAACAAAAGCATTAAAACATCAGTCTTACAGGTTAAACGTGAGACTAATTAGGCTGTTATAGGAGTTAAGTGTGTGGCAGCTGCGCTGAACTGTACTGTAACTGGGCGAAGGCTGTGAATAAAATATGTTTCATAATATAGGTGAGGTGTATTGAAGAAAAAACATCAGCAATAATATTGATTGTACTTACTATAGACAAAAACAAGCAGATCATATCATTATATCATCATCATCATCATCATCATCATTATATCAGGCACTGACAAACAATGTCATTCTGCTCATTGGGACGCCAGATCAGAAAACTCTAATAAGTTGTGTCCTGTCAAAGGCACAACACAGCATGCCACTTTGCAACAGGAAACCGTGGTTTGCTTGGTGTCTATTGACGACATCCATTTTCATTCCCAGCCTTAACCAAGTAGTTCTTCTCGTAACCATGAGGATGAAGGTTTGGAGACTTGTAACAGTTCAGAAAATGTGAACCTGCTGTTGCAGAACTGTATTGAGACATACTATAATATTCCCCTTTCTAGCAGTGATACTGTCACTGTGATTAGACTACATGTTTGGAGACAACTAGTGGAATTCATTGTAATAGATGGCAGTGAAAGCTGCCACTGACAAAGCTACACCCCCAGGCATTCATTCCTCCCGTCTGTGCACTTTGAATAACTGGAGCAGAACTGACAATGCAAGTGAAGCAACACCTGCCTTATGAGCCAAGACATTTATTAAGGTAACATCAGTGCTTCCAAAGCTGCCACTTGCTTACACTTCAGACCTACTGCGACAGCACTGCGTCAGCTGAGAACAGCAAAGACCACATGCTGCCCATCGATCACTTTCACCACCAGAAACATTTGGTTTCTTTCCCCTGAAGAATATTAAGCCCAGTTCAGACCAAAGATTCGCGACAAGACGAAACCGTTTTAGAACGTCGCAGGGAAAAGTTGCAGCGGTGTGAACTGGACCGTCTCAGCTCAACTCAAGCCGGCTGATGGCATCGCCTGCGACTCAGCTTGTCAAGTCGTCAGCGACTGGTTTTGGACATAAGGCACGTCACCTGTTTCAACAGCCAATCAGCTCGATTAAGTATAGCCTACTTTCTTTATTACACTGATTATTAATACAGTAATTAAATAATGTACTAAATAATTAATGGAAAAGCAAGAGCAAGAAAAATAGAGTAGCCAACAGTTGTTATGGCAGAGTCAGGAGGATACTTTTAAGCTGATGTCATCTAAACAGGCTTGATGTCAGTAGGACTGTGTTAATGAGAGTTGGTTTTCTTGTATGGACATGGAGTATGTGCATTTGTTTCCATTCATTTTGTTTTGAAAATGTGCATTCCAAATTACAAAAAGGATGACATCAATTTAAAAAAAAAGAACTGAATATATAATGATCAAGCAAAAAAAAGGCAAAAGCAACTTGTGGCCTTAATGTTGTAATTATTGGGTTGAATATGGATTTCACATTTTGTGGTCATCACCAGGCTTTGTACCAGCTAGTGTCTCCAGCTAGTTAGACTAGTTAGCGAATCCAATCAATCATGTACCATGACTCAGTGCAACACTATTCCACTCTGACTGAACTGACTCAAATCAAGCTCAAACAGGTATGTGGGAATGATTGTAAAAGAGTCCTTAATGTGTTGTTTGTACATATAAGGACCAGCTCGAATGTAAGGGCAACATTCAAACTTTACAAGTCTTTTGTGCGTTCCTGTTTGCGTTTCCACTGCATCTGAAGAACTGAGAAAATTAAACAAATTAGACCAATAACCAATAAAAAATGACACCATTTGAGATGCAATTTTCACCCACAAGGAAACAGAGCACAGAATCATCATATTATTCTTTGAATTTACTGCGGCACTACTGTGATGGATGCAATGAATGCATGCAAAAGAGACATGCACAGCTGGCAGAGGAGACTGAAAACACCAGAGCACCTGTCTCCAAAGTAGCGTTGATCTGCTGAGTTATGGTTATTGATGTCTGCTTCTGAACCTAACCAAGAAGAAGTTGCAAAGTGGGAGTTTTTGGGGCGTCCAAGGTTCCAAAAGTAAAAGTCTCTCGGTAAGAAGCCTCCAATCACCAAGCTTTAAATTCTGATACATGTGACGCTAACGCCAAGTGGAAGCTAAAGATTACACATTTTATAAAACCGATAAATCAATCTGCAGTTTAAATTAATTCACTTTTGGATTCTGGGTTCATTTTGGATCATTTCAACAACTATGGCGTTTGTTGGTGTTTTATCTCCAACTGAAACCACCCTTTCCCATTCACACTTGCTAGAAACGAGACCACATCACCCCTATCCTTGCATCCTTCCACTGGCTCCCCGTTCACTTCAGGATACACTTCAAAATCCTTTTAATTGTCTACAAATCTCTCCATGGTCACCCCTTACAGCACCACTAAACCCCTCAGATCATCCCATCGTGACATGTTGGCTGTGCCCCGTTCGTGGAAAAAAAGGCCGGTGACAGGGCTTTTTCTGTAGCGGCTCCTCGGCTCTGGAATAGCCTGATGGAGGCCATTAGACAGGCTGAGTCTGTTGATGCTTTTAAGAGGCACCTTAAGACCCACTTTTATTCTCTGGCTTTTAATTGTGTTTAACCTGTGTTTATTTTTTTCCCCTTGGGTTTTACATTGTGTTTAACTTATTTCCATTTTAATCTTGCTTTATTTCCACAGCATCTGTTATGCACATAACTGCTTTGTGCTTGTGCGTGTATGCATATATGTTTGTCTTTGTGAAGCACTGTGGAGCAAAACCTGTTTGCTTTTTAAAGTGCTATATAAATGAAAAAAAATTCAGCACCTCCTGCCCTCAGTTGGTACTGACTTATCTTCAAACACAGGAACCTTAGAAACAACTGTAAAACCTGATGTACATTTAGACTGCTTTTCTCCCATCAACCTTAATCAACTAACTTCCATGATTTTCTCATCTAAGCCATCAACGTGTCTCTTAGACCCTGTCCCAACTAGGCTGCTCAAAGAAGTTTTACCCTTAGTTAGCACTTCTTTACTAGATATGATCAATCTGTCCTTATTAAAAGGCTATGTGCCACAGTCCTTTAAAGTAGCTGTAATTAAACCTCTTCTTAAAAAGCCCACTCTTGATCCAGGGGTTTTGTCAAATTATAGACCTATATCTAACCCTCCTTTTCTCTCTAAGATCCTTGAGAAAGCAGTCACCAATCAGTTGTGTGACTTTCTACACAACAACAAGCTGTTTGAGGATTTTCAGTCAGGATTTAGAGTGCATCATAGCACAGAGACAGCACTGGTGAAAGTTACAAATGACCTTCTAATTGCATCCGACAAAGGACTTGTCTCTGTACTTGTCTTACTAGATCTTAGTGCTGCATTCGATACCATTGACCATCACATTCTATTACAGAGACTAGAACATTTAATTGGCATTAAAGGCACCGCACTAAGCTGGTTTAAATCCTATTTATCAGATCAATATCAGTTTGTACATGTTAATGATGAATCCTCTATGCACGCCAAAGTTAGTCATGGAGTTCCACAAGGTTCTGTGCTTGGACCAATTCTATTCACCTTATATATGCTTCCTTTAGGCAATATTATTAGGAAGCACTCCATACATTTTCATTATTATGCAGATGATACCCAGTTATATTTATCAGTCAAGCCAGATGAAACCAATCAATTAGCTAAACTTCAAGCATGTCTTAAGGACATAAAAACCTGGATGACCTGCAATTTTCTGATGTTAAACTCAGACAAAACTGAAGTTATTGTACTTGGCCCCGAACACCTTTGAAACACAAACTTCAAGGACTGCCTTTTTTCATTTATGTAACATTTCAAAAATCAGGCACATCCTGTCTCAAACAGATGCAGAAAAACTAGTCCATGCATTTGTTACATCTAGGCTGGATTATTGCAACTCTCTATTATCAGGCTGCCCCAATAAGTCCCTTAAGACTCTCCAAGCTGATCCAGAATGCTGCAGCACGTTTACTGACAAGAACCAGGAAAAGGGATCGTATTTCTCCAATACTAGCTTCTCTACACTTGCTCCCTGTAGAATCCAGAATAGAATTTAAAATCCTTCTCCTCACCTTCAAAGCCCTTAATGGTCAGGCACCATCATATCTTAAAGAGCTCATAGTACCCTATTACCCAACTAGAGCACTGCGCTCCCAGAATGCAGGGTTCCTTGTGGTTCCTAGAGTCTCTAAAAGTAGAGTGGGAGCCAGAGCCTTCAGCTATCAAGCTCCTCTCCTGTGGAACCAGATCCCAGTTTGTGTACGGGAGGCGGACAACCTCTTCACATTTAAGAGTAGGCTTAAGACTTTCCTCTTTGATAAAGCTTATAGTAGGGCTGACTCAGGTGATCCCTGAGCCACCCCTTAGTTATGCTGCTATAGGCCTAGACTGCTGGGAGACTTCCCATGATGCACTGAGCTCCTCTCTCCTCCTCTCCCTCTCCATCTGTACGCCCTCAATGCTTGTTACTAATTCTTCCCGTAGTTGTGTGCTTTCTCTCCTCTTTCTCTCTCTCTCCTTCTGTTGCTTTCTGCAGGTGTTTCTGCCTCCGGAGCTGTAGAGTCTGGATCTATGGTTGCACCTGCTGCCCCCGTGCTCCTGCTCTGCACCCACTGCTGCTATTACTGTTATTGCTCTTATTATTAGTATTGCTATTATAATATTGCTCTTAGTATTATTACTGTTGGTGTTATCATCAATACCATTACCACAACTATAGCTTTGCATCTCTGTGTGGAACTGTGCTGTATGTATGTTCTCTTTCCTTCGCTCTCTTTCTGGAGCCTGGTTCTGCTCGAGGTTTCTACCTGTTAAAAGGGAGTTTTCCTTGCCACTGTCTCCTAGTGCTTGCTCATGGTGGGAACTGTTGGGTCTCTGTAAATATAAAGAGTCGGTCTAGACCAACTCTTCTCAAAAAAGTGCCCTGAGATAACTTTGTTATGATATGGTGCTATATAAATAAAACTGAACTGAATTGAATTTAATTATCACATCATGTGCCTTTAAGGTACCGTGACTCAGTGCAACACTGTTCCACTCTAACTGAGATGAGTTGATCTAAATGGTTAAAACACAAACAGGCATGTGGGAATGAGTCAGGAAGAGTGCTTAATGTGTTGTCTGTACACATGAGGACCAGCTCTAATGTAAGGGCAGCATAGTGTCACATGAACATGGAAATCCTTTCAGCTGTCAGAGAGGTTAGGATAGGCATGTAGGAGTAACACAGCTAGGACACGTGGCATGTGTGGAAGATTAGTGAGACAGGGAGGAAGTCAGGTCTTACCCTCTAAGACAGTGAGCTTGGCGCTGGTGTTGATCTCTCCCACGCTGTTGGTGGCTGTGCATTCATAGATGGCTTCATCGCGGTGGGTCCTCAAAGGCTGGATACGCAGCACAGAGCCCGAGCCGTCATCAAACTCAATCACCTGGCCAGACGACAGCAGAGGAGGATTAAAGTAATCACCTGTGACATTTCCATTCAAATTCATGCCTGTGGCAGACTCATATAACACAATAGTGCTTAACTTACGAGAAAGCTTTCCCATTTTCTCAAAGAACAAAGGAGATTCAAGGATCTTCTTCAGATAAATATAGCTAGTCCAAAATAATTTCCTGTTTCAACCCCTGACTACTTTTGATTGTTAGAGCCTTATGATGAATTTGGACCTAAAGATCTCAAATGCCAGGTTGCTTTAAAAGTGGGTAGGCAAACCATTTTTAAATGAACAGTTAGTTAAATTTGCTTTCCTTTTTGAGAGTGAGAAGAGAAGATGGATATCAGTCTCTTGTCTGTGTGTTAAGCACAGAGCTGGAGTCAGGGCATGGTTAGTCTAGTTTAGCATAAAGACTGGAAGCAGGGGGAAACACTAGCCTGACTCAATTAAAGCTGAAAAATAAAAACTATAATAACTGAGGTCAGTCTGAGTCAGTCCATTAGCTTCTTTCTCTCCTTGAGTATTTCTTTCATTGTTCGTTTCAGAAAAAATCAAATATGTTGTTGGGGTTTAATTTCCATATTCTATGATAAATGAATCTACCACGGCACTTGCCATTAGAAGTATCCTTGAGATCTTAACAAAGTTAACCAGCGTAGCACAATGTTTTTATGAATTGCATAGAAATCATAATCAATATGCTGTAATAATTACTAGCTATTTTGTATTAATGTAGTAATAATACATAATAGTACA
This sequence comes from Macquaria ambigua, assembly GCA_008360985.2. Lineage (NCBI taxonomy): Eukaryota > Metazoa > Chordata > Actinopteri > Centrarchiformes > Percichthyidae > Macquaria > Macquaria ambigua. The sequence continues at coordinate 118,882 of VMKM01000651.1, read as the reverse complement.
AACTTCTGCGAGGTCATTCTTTAGGAAGGGGACGCCTAACAAGACAAGATGGTTGTTATGTTAATCAGCATGAGCAACTCAACTTAAACTTTGCAAAAAGAAATGTTATTGTTTATTCAGCAATTGTGTGTGTGTGTGTGTGTGTGTGGGTGTGTGTGTGTGTGTTAGTTTGTTTTGTATTGTTGGTTTGTTTGTCCAACCATATGTGGGTGTCATTTATGTAACTGTGATTTGTCATCTTGGTTTTGTGTTGTTTTGTAAAATGATTTTGAACGAAATCATTAAAGACACGTGCAATCTATGTAATCTGATATAAACACATTACATTCTCCCTACTGCAAAGAGCTTTGTACTGTGAGGGAAGTTAACGATATGAATGTGCTCAAATTATAATTAGAAAATGTTAAAGTATTTAGCCTACTGCAGGCTAAATTGTAGTCCGTCTCTCTGCTCTTGCTGCCTCTTGTCATTTGCTTGTATAAATGTACAGCACCATATTTATTCAGCATTGCTTTTATCTAATTGTCACTGTTCTCCTGTCTGGTTTTATCTCTGTTTTATCTTTGACATATTTTATTGTTTTGTTCTATCGTTTGTTCTTGACATATTTAATTGGTCATATGCCTTTCTTTGTTTTAGTGCTATCTTTCAAATACTACATTGTCGTTGGCATACCTGCTTTTGCTATTTGCTGCTTCTCGACTTTGTTACCAATTTGTTTGCTTGGTTTTATTGCACAGTATTTGCACTGTTTTATTATGCATGGGTTTTTTTCTCTTTCTCTTGTTTCTTCACTTCTATTGTAAAGCACTTTGAGCTACACCCCCTGTATGAAAGGTGCTATATAAATCAAGTTTATTATATACAGTGGCAATCAAACCCAAAGATGATAGGACAATCTGAAAATGATGATGATTGCCCAAGCCTATTGACATCTGGGAACACAACATCACTACAACAAGGTTCAAGAAACATGAGCAGTCACAGTCAGACAGGGTAACAAACCAACAGTTTATCCAGATTATCTAAACCACTGTATTTGGAGATCAAACTGAAAGTTAGCGTAACTATGTTGCTAATAGTCCCTCATTGCACAGGAAAACTGAGTGTGCACAACTACAGTAAGTAGGTGCTTAGTTTACTCAGTGGGTACGGTCATTATTGGATATCATATCTCTAGAACTCTCTATAGCACAGAGTAATGGTGCTAGAGAAAACACAAGACAGCCTTGTCTGAGGCACTCTGGAGAGTTAGTCAAATTAATCTACAGAACCCAGAGTGGGAAATAAAGTATGGGAGTGTTCCCCTTGTCTTGTTTGTCTGGTGTCGTTTGGTTCACTTTCCCCATGTGCCATATAGGTGTGGGGAGGGAGGGAAATATAAAAAGTTGGACAGTAAGACAGAAATTAAAAATTATAATGGAAATAAGAAATTGATTTAGAAAAAAAAAACTACTGTAAATACAGTTGCTCAAAATTGAACAGGAGGTCGGTCTGTAAACTGAGATGGAAGTTTACAACCTGTCTGACCATGTGACTGCTCGTGTTTCTCATCCTGTCAGGCTTAGTGATGTCACTGTGTTCCCAGATCTCAGCAATTTATGGTGAGTACAATGTATGTACAGGAATGACCAAAATCACGAAAATGACCCAAGTTGCAATTAACCCGAATTATTCTTCAAATTTAAAGGAAGTGAGAAGGTAAAAGTAGAATGGTTGAGTTCTCACAGAGTTTGATCATGTTCCTTGGAGTGACCTGAGTCCTAACCCTCAGAGCAGCTGAGGGAGGATGTATACCAGGATAAACTTGACTGGACAACAGGAATGTGAGGGGATTTAGGGGACTCAGAGGTCAGGGCACTGGGCCTTACACTTCCGCCCCACTGCAGTGTGTGTGACCCAACAAGCCAACTGGCAGGAATCACATTCTTGCTCTAATGAAGGAGGTGCAGAGCTGCACTCTCTTCCTGCCATAGTAGGAGGTCAACCCAGCCTTCAAGCAGGGAAGCCATCAGTTTAAGGAACACTTGGCCCAAAGGAGAAACATTCCTTTACTCTGAATGACATGAGCCGATTATATAGCCATTATAAAGGAGCTCGGAAATGGAAAAAAGGAGTGGGACTGTAGGTAAGACAACCTTAGTTGAATCTATACTAAAACCAGGTGGAGAGCTGGCCTGTCTCCCTGCAGTGGGAGGAGGTCCACCCACCCCACACACAGGGTAGCCATCAGTTTGAGTAATGCTGAGCAGAGAGGTGGAAGATAATTCCTATTACTCCCAACGACATGACGACAGTGTCTCTGTCTATGCAGGACTCATGTTGAGTCACTTCACTTGAAGTCATTTGGGTTGGCTGGCAGCTAATGAGCCTTCCTGCTGCTCCAGAGTCCTGCAGGACGGCTCATACAGTCCTGTTAATTAAGCAGTTGCTGTGTGCATTAATGCAGCTGCATGCATAAAATGTCTAGATTCTGGTCAGCTTACCACAGTGCACGAAGATTCTGCACGTTCAAATGTGGAGACTCGACAGGAGACTCTGAGGAGGTCTGATCCCATTCATATTATATAGAAACGGTAGTAGGTAATCCATCACAGTGAATATTTTGTTCACTTCATTTTTTTGTCAAACCACATCAGGCAGATGCATACAAAAATACAATACAAAGGTTTTAGTTATCTGTTGACCAGCAACCTTGTTTGTCAATTAAATAATTCACTTCACATTGTACTTAAGGTTTGATCTTTCAACAATATAATTTTTGAACTCTGTGCTTTCCATGAGCAGACACACATCTTGCATGTCAGAACATGTCTTTCTTTTTTTTTTTTGAGATTTCAAACACGTCGACTATTCTATAGTACGTTTATAATGTTACAAAGACATCAGTGCCACAGGTAAATCACTAAAGGGCTGCTGAGATAAGACTGTTCTCAACAGAGACGACAATGAGCGTTGACTAGTGGCTGGCCTGCTAGCAGGTCCTCACATCACAAAATATCAGAGCAAATTCCACAGTGGGTATTATTTTGATAAATTGACGAACTATTGAAATCTGAAAGATGCATATCTTCCCTGAAAAAATCTCAAAACTAAATTTGGTGACAGAGTAAAAGTTATAGTATAAAAGATGTAAACTGAGTATCTTTACTGGTTGTGTTCCTTGATTTAATACCATGAGAAAGTCGTAGCCATTGACTCAAAGTGAGCTGTTCTAAAAGGTAAACAACTATACGACATGGGCTCGCACAATCAGAAAATCACTTCTCACTCACTTTTCCTATCTTCCTAAAAGTACTTTAAAGCAACAACAATGTATAATTAAAGAATAATGCTGGTGTAATACCAAAACCATCAATAAATGTATCCTACTAATATGCAGTGTCTGTGTAGCCATAGCCTGATAAACTTGTATCTTTCTGCCATAAGGCACTGTTGCACTGGGTGACCAACATGACCAGTGTGGTTTATTCTACAGCATTTCATGATTGCCTTTCCGATCTCACATAGCTGTCACTGTGCATGTTTCATGTTTTAACAGCTTTGCTCTATCACAATAAAGGAATATTAAAATTAAAATTTCATAATTAGGATAAATTCACTGTTTTGGTCTTTTAAGGTAAGTGTTAATAATTATAAACAATATAAAAGTGATGCCTGACTTATCCTTTAATCATCACAATAGTCTCTACTCTCACCTGCGTTACTGTACCACAACATGACATTTCACAAAAGCAAACAAAGCAAGGTCAAGCAAAGTTCAAGTTTTTGAGCTGGGTTCATAGAGACATGAAGGACCATGTGGATGTCACCTTGGGCTCTGGGAACTTGTGATGGACATTTTTCACAATTTTTTTGATATTTTATAGACTAAATGATCAATCGGTTGATTCAAAAATAATCATTAGTTGCAGCCGTTTTCAGTCTCGTTCCATGAGCCTTTCCACAGCACACACCGCCTTCAAACTATAGAGGCTTAAAACTCTTTTCAAACCTTTGAAAGTGAAGAATAAAATCTTTACTGTCTAACCTTTAATTATTTGTAGCTATGTGGATACTTTAGCAAAATTGTAATTTACTCATTTAACAGATGAGTCAACATAACACATTTTAAAATATCAATGATAACTGTTGGAACCTTGGAGGTCTGAGGTAAAAGGTATCATGGTGCTTGAATAAACCTGACAGCCTATCATGTGCTGGCCTCTGACTCAGCTACAGTGGGTTATCATAGTTCTGCTCTCTAACCTGTCAGTGCCACTATTTAAGCTGCAGACACTGAACTCTACTCACTGTGATGCTGAGCCTCAGCTGTTCTCATTAGAATATTGAAACTAACTTGATTTGTGATCTTCAAACAGGCACTAAAAGGAGGAAAGCTGCTGTGTAGGTTTCTGTGCATGGTGGTAATTTGACACACTGTAACTGCAAGTATAAAATGACAGCACACAACCTCTCCTGCTCTGTGTCTCTCGTTTTTAGATGCACACAAATGCAGAGAGATAATGAGCAGTGAAGATGTGAAACACATCAGACAGGGAGCTTTGAGGCCTGCTCCAGAGTCGTACCTCAAAGCGCTGAGAGCTGACTTTTTTCCCCTTCTTCATCCAAGTGATGCGAGGTTTGGGCTCACCCACCGCCTGGCATACGAACGATGCCACTCCTCCCGAAATCCCTGTCTGATCGTCAGGGGACTTGATGAAGCTGGGCATGCCTAAGGGAGAGAGACAGCAAGACAAAGGCAAGGGAAGGAAGAGAGGCGACAGCGGGGACGAGAGAATAACCAGTATCAGATAAAGAGACCTGACAGAGAAACATCTCCAGGCAACTTACAGGGATTTTACCACACTACATCTGCTATAGTATTTGCAATAACAATATGCTCATTCAAAAGCTGTCTCATGCCTGGAGCCACACCCAATCAAACCCAATGCCAGTAAAGACAGCCGAGCAACATCCTTAGCCTGATAATAAGCAGCACCTGTCAGTCTTATTAATAGTGACAGGGAGCAGACAGATGTGAATGGACAGATTAAAACCATGAAAAATCTGCTGTGAATACATGAATAAATATGTATCGTAAACCAACACTGAGACCTGCATTCACTGAAGGTGTGCACTGGAACTATAACACTGTACATCATCAAAATGAAGGTCTGAAATAAGTGTTGTGCATGGATAATAGTGTTGTTCAAAACATAAATCATATTTACACTTGTCATGTCCTGTCATGTCATGAAGTCCATATGTATCCATAGTCCATATATACCATATGTTAATGGTACCCTGTGGTGGTTCTGACCACTAGTGGCACTACGGAGCAATGTTTTGATGAGCAGGCCATCATTTTGTTTGTATCTGGTGCTCTCCTAACAACGGCACAATGATGCACGTATACGCTCTCAAGCACACAGGTGACGCAATACATATTCATGCCGAGTGCAGATGCGTAGAGCTTGCAAGCGTCCCTCAATTTCACAGTATTTCACTGATCAACAGTTGGTGGGGGTAACACAAGACCAAATGTAGCAATGTGCTAGACAAATGGGGAAGAAGACTGCTGGCCAATTATTAAATAAATACAGGTTTAAAGGGGTACTCAGCCAATTTAGGATTGCATTTCCAAAAAGTTGGGGGACTTGTGAGAGACACATAAAAAAAAAAAGAATGGTCAAAATCAAAGCAGCATTTCCCATAACGAACCATAATACCATAATGAACCTCGGCTGTCTTTTATTAGACTGGTAAAGGCTCACTTCTTACAAATTCCACACCAGTTTGTAACGCAGACTTTCTGTTATGCATTTATAATGACATCTTCAGGGTTTTTTTCTCAGACTTTAGAAAGCTCCCTTCAGAGCCACAGGACACACAGGACATTGTACTTTACAACTGTTTTCACAGGTTGAGTAATATTCTCCTTGACTAGTAAATTGATGTACCCTTAGTATGGTTGTAAGAACTGAGAGACAGTATGTAATACCTGGATTTACATAATCTGCATGCAGAGGAGGTCAGGACCTTATATCATCATAGTCACATGTGTGACATGGATGACAAAAGGGGCCTGATAAAGGAGTCTGACACCCACCAGTCATCGCCATTTGATCTTCTCACCTTTATGCACAGGTTGTTTACTCTGTTAGCATTGGATAACATTAGCATCTCACCACCTTTGCCATTAGCCAGTAGACTTTTCGGGGAAGTAGCCACATTTTTACCCCAGCAGAATTATATTTACAACCTGTTCTGTTAAACCACTTTCTAAAACTGAAAGTGAGCAAACCAGTACAGTAGGTAATACAGTACCTACTGTAAAGTACAGTAGGTCAAAATTAAACAAGTATGTCGGTCTGTAAACTGCAACGCATGTTTACAACAGACAGGTTGGGTTACAACTGACCTATTTGCTTGGTTTTTCTCTTCCAAATAAGGGGATTTGTTTGAAACCTGTTTGATTGTCTGTCTGTTTGTGTTTCTTGCCCCACCAGACGTCCTCTCAGCCATGTTGCCATGTTTGCAGATCACATCAATTAAATTGGTGAGTACAGTGGCTGTACTAGAAATAAGGATTAGTAAGAGGAATGATGGACAAAACTACAAAAATAAGACCCAAGTTGTTTTTTGTTTTGTTTTTTGTTTGTTTTTATGATAAACCCCAAATAAATAATTCTTTGACTATGAGTAGATATCATCCTTTTCACCACATGATTTTTAGTGCAGGATAATTTAAAAACTAAGCTTTACTAACCGAAGTTTGCTGGTGATTTCATCATTTACTCATCTTGTCAAACTGATTACTCTTACTTAGATTGTGTTGCTACATTACTTGAAAGTGCAGATAACACGGATGATGAATTGCATTTCTGTTCATGGAGTCAATTTTCATTTTGACACTAATTTCTGCTCCAAAAGATAATTGGTCTGGTGGAACAAGCTAGTCATCTTTGGTGTTATTTATATTACTACAGTACTGTTGTTCTGTTGAGACTCTGTGATCCACTCATGCATTGAATTCTGATCCATTGTTTGGAAGGACACCAGGTTCTGTTAGCACTCCATGGTAACACTCACAAAGCCCTGCTCTCCTTCAGAGAGAGACAGCGGTAAATGCGTGAGTGGTTAGACAAATAATTAAATATTCCACGTAGGAGCTCGACAGGCAACAAAAACAGAAAAGTCACTATGTTCCACCTCAGAGGCCACCCCTCTGTCCCCAGAGAAAGAATCATAATGCCAGTGTTTTTATTAGAAGGTAGAAGTGGCTTCTTGAGTGCAGGGTCAGTGTGTGGCAGTGTTTGTGTGGAGACAGGCTGAGACAGGTGGATGATACTTGAAATGTTGGTGCTTGAAGGCATAAAAGTATTGTCATCCAGCAGTTCCCCCCTGCCTCGCTGCTGCCCTCAGATTGTCCTCTGTCAGCACTTCTCCTCCAATAAGAGCTTGATTCTCTGCTGTAACTTTGTAAAGCAGCAGAACGCAAAGATCTGTCTCCTCACAGGCTGCTGCCTGCCTGCCCTCTACTTGTGTGGTTTGTCATTCATGGCTCCTTTTCATACAATACCCAATAACATACTGTGGCAAGCCACCCACACTTCCAAATTCGTAGGTCATTTAATTCAGGCAGCTATATAGACACAAACATATATATTGAGTTAGAGAGGTTTGAGAAGTGGGCTTCTGGCTGGAAAGTTGCTGGTTTCAACCTTGCCCCTCCCTCTTGAACACCTCAAGTGATGCAACAGAGACACCACAGAAGAAGTGCACAACTTGTATTGTACTACGCATTTTAGGACAGCCCTAGTTAGAAAGAGTTGGTGGTCTTTAAATTCTGCTCAAATCTGCATACTGACTAGAAGTGCAAGATGTATGTACTTTTTCAATATTTAAGCAGAACCACCATCTTTTCATAACCTTAACCAAGTGTTTTAGTATCCTAAACCTAGCAACATTTGCAATAAAGTTTGGTCTCTGTTGTCTAACTGTAACGACTGAAGCTTTGAAGCCCCAAATGGTATTCGGGACAGCCCTGCTAACTGTACCATCGATCTGTATTCCACATTTACAGCACTGTGACAGCAACATTTTCAAAATGGCGGGCTGCAAAGAGGAACGTGAATGTTCAAGGCAGGGGTTAAATCCTATTTCCCCGGCAGGGACCCATGAAGAGCATTTTGCATGGCATGACATTTTCACTGTAACTTTTGGCAACTGATAAGTGTGCTCTTTAAAGTTCAACGTGATTCAAAACCCATTTGTATAGTCGGAGCCAAGAGCTGCTCCCAAGGTACATTTCCATGGAAATCCAGTCATACAAGTTGTACAACAGGTTACCGTAGGGTCCTGAGGATGGTCAATGTACAGCAGGGAAATATTGCCCTTTACAGCACTATGCAAAAATAAGTTACCATGTGAGAGTCAAGCCAGCACAGAGGGTTTTATCAGAGGTTTCAAGGAAGCAGAGGAGGTGGGTGGAGAAGAAGCGAGTGGATCGTACCATTATTAAGTTATCTATTTCCCATGGCTGCTGTTGGCTGACCCTGAGGCTTGACAGTCTAAATGTAAAACAAGCTGGTGCCCTCGCCTCACTTCACTGGCAGCTGTGATTTGTCTCTCACTTGTATTCTTCTCTGACCCTGTACTTGCTGTTTCTCTTGGAATTATTTCCTTAGAAATATGTCCATCTGACCTCTCACATATAATCCACAAGGATATGCATTTATGATGAGAAGAAAATGGGAAAGTAGGACTTTCAACCACTGTAGAGAAACTTAAATTCACTTCATCAAGATATTACTATATGCATTGCAGTAATGTTTACTACAATTGCTTGCACTCAATAGTAAGTAACACTGAAAAGTGTAGGCCAGAGAGGGAACTTGTGGTTACAGACTCAGCCATCCTTGGCATTATCAGAGCATCTTTTCCATCTTTGCAAAGTTGTCTTTACTAAATCTGCTGGATGGTTTACTGCAAAATGTTTTACCGCCAACAATTCAGTTCAAAGTCAGTTCTGACTCAAAACACACTCACAACCCAGTCTATTACAACAACTTGCAAATATAACAACCAAATACAGCAGCAAAACCTGGCATCAAATTTATAGTGACACATATTGAGGGGCAAATATTATCTGAATGATGAGAAGATTAGAGAGATCTGTAATACATGAACAACACACAACTGATAGATCAGCTCCTGCTAGCTGCTTGACCAGTGGCTAATGGCTAACTCTCTGGATGGGTTCACAATACACAGAGGATACAACTACCTTGACCTTTGAACTTGAATGTGTGCAAAAGCACTTTAGGTAATGGCTTAGCCAAGGTCCACAGGCATTTAAGAACCACTTTAAAGAAAAAAATCCAAACTTTTCACATTTCGTAACTATTAAGCTGCTGCTGTACATCTCATCTCTGGGTCCCATTTTGTTTAGTCTTGTTTTCTTCTTGCTGCTTTTCTTGTTGCTTTTGGTAACAGCGTGGGCAATAAGACGTCACATCATGATTCCACAGTTACAATTGAATTTGATAGTTTTTGGTTGTTTTTGACTCATATTATGACAGTCCCTCACAATCAAAATGCAATGGCTTCTTTAGCCACCATCCTGTATTGACATTCAACATGTATACATGTTACAGATCCTATTTACATCAAATCATGTGTTACGTCCGATTATGTGGCTGGGGTTTGGGGCAGTGGGAGTTACACCAGGAGTGAAGCTGTTTATAACCGGGACAGCTATTTCTTGGGTGTACAAAGATGTGCTCCAACATTTAACAATAATGGGAGGTATAAGGATGGAGCCCTTTTATTTTGATGGAGGTTTGTATGGCCAGGCTTTGAAATTGATAAACTTATATGGACAATAATAGACAGGCCAAACAAGTAAATGGAATAAATAACAAAACTGGCCTTTGATAAAGGGTTTGTGTTTCTTAAGTGGAGATGTATATTGTATCTGTAAGGGAGACTGGGTTTTCCCAAAAATAAGTACATACAGGCAAATGTGATCTAAACCAAAATTGTGTACTTACTGTGTAATTATATGGTTATACAATATTCAATACAAAGGACAATAAAAACAAAGGATACAAATGAGCTGATGGAAGTGAATGATTCACAATGAATGGAAGGATTGCTTGAAAAATAGACCTTCAAATTGTCAAGTTATTTAGTAAAAGTGTGGGAGTTCAGGAAGCGAAACTTGTATCAGGATGTAATGGATTATTATTATAATTATTTTTTTAATAATCTTTTTTTTTCTTTTTGGTGTGTCCACTTCTACTATTGACTCAGTATGCTGATAAAAAGCTGGAAGCTGTTTCTTTGTACGATGTAAAGTTGTCTTATAATGAAGAATCAATAAATCCATGATGAAAGGGAAAGTGGGAATACCAAGAAAATTGCAACACTTCATTAAAACAGAGCCCTTGGAATAAACTGAACATCACACATACATACAGTATACACTATATGTATACAGTGGCATTTATAACCTGACTACTGTGCTGATACATTCGTGCCAACGGTGTTTGCTTCTGCAGGTCCCTTTATCATCCTAACCTCTTTATGTGCCAAATTTTGTATTGTTCAGCCTCTTAATCTAATGTTAACACGTGATTGATTAAGAGGCAGAGCATTTTATGTATTTTCCAAATCTAACTTATAACCATTGGCTCTAAATGGTAAAATCCTTGATGGGAGGCTTGACTTGACTGACCTCGAGAAAGCTGTGAATCAAACAAACATGCCCCCTACGAAAATCATCTTTAAAAACTAGCTAAAAACTATAAATGTTAAAATTATGACCAAGATTAGAATTGGCAGTTAGCTTTGATGTCTTAATTGTTTACGAAAAACAACTGTTGATTTAAAGAGTTTCCTTCTTTCCAACATCTAGATGCCAATAAAGGAGGACATTTTGAGCCACTTCTAAATTAGTTCTTATTGCTAAAGAGTTTACATGGAGCTGACTATTACCCAACATAGTGTACACTCAAGTGTTAGCATAGGGTTGTGAAGCCAGTGATCTACCAGGGAAACATGAATTATGTAAGGTTATGTAACATTATGTAAAGTCTACCAAAACCTTGTAATGTTGGATCATTTTGGCTGGAGATCAAAATGGTCAGAAGGTATCTGCTCATACACCATGTAACTCTTAACACAGCCAGTGTGTCATGACATCTGGAGGAGGTGAGAGATTGAACACTGACTGACACACAAACAAAATTATGCAGCACCCCTACAGTAAGCAGAGAGCCACAAAGCAGCTATTGAACATGCATGGCTGGAGCCACATGGAGGGGAGGTTGTTTAATTAGGAGGGAGGCAGAGAGAAGCAGCAGCCCACAGGAGACACAAGCTGGCTCTCCACACATGCTTTTTATGGGAGGCTTTCCTTTCGTAGGGAAGGGAATGAGTTTGTTGATGCAGTTCAGATTCATGAAACCTTTTCTGTTTAATGGACAAATATGAGATGATTATAACACATATGAATCGTAAACATGGTTCTATAGACATTTATTGGTGCATTACACTGCCAAGTGGTAGTTAGTAGTAAGCTTAATGTAGTTCAACTCACAGAATGAGTACAACTACATTAGTGCCAACACTAATAATCTTATTCCAGGGCTGCTATTTAAGTCTTCTGGGTCAAGTCTCAAGTCAGTTTAGACAAGTTCAAGTAACGCGTCAAGGCAATTGAAAACAAGTCCAGATCATGGTTCCACGTCGAGTCTCAGTCAATCGAGACAATTTCTTGTCAAGCCTCTAGTCAGTCGGGAAAAAAAAGGCCAAGTCAAATCTCAAGTCAATAGTGACAAGATCAAGTTAAGTCTCAAGCCAATGGAAACAAGTTCGAGTCAAATCTCAAGTCTTGGGTGAATGCTGGCCATTTAAATGTAACTCCATTTGAATATTTTCTTTTCAAAGCTGTGTTATTAGTATTTTTACATAGCATTCTGCATAGCATGACCAGTGTTTCCATTGTCCTACAGTGATCCACCACAACATCAGTGATAGTCATCAGCACCAACACATTTTGGTTATGTAATAATAATAATAATTGGAGATAGAAATAGATTTCTTTAAAGCTGTCTGATGCTTGTTTGTTAAGTTGATAGGCATACAGTAGAGGGGAAATTACAGTTTAGCCTGCTCTGACAGTTAAATTGCAGGCTACTGACAAAAGTTAAGTAATATCAGCAGCAGATTGGTACAAATGTAAAAGTACTGTATTTGTATTACTAAAATCACCTTCTCTTCTGTATGAGGGCCTGTATGGGCCTGGCTAATTTTGCTTGAAAGATGCCACAAGCAGGGAAGTCATGTCACATGTTCTGCCTTATTTTTTAGAAACCCTGTCTTCCTTGGCTTCCTTACAGATTTTTCCCTCTCCACACCACTGCCAGATTTAACACCACCATCTCCAAGACATTACTCTCTGCCCATTACAAACTCCTAAAAACTACTTCAGCCATATGCTGGAGGCCAGACAGCAGCCAAACGGCAACTGAAAACTGGACTAGAAACCATATTCTGCATACGGAAACAAAATTAAGAGGCTATTTGGAGCAGGAAATCAATAAAGGCTGGAGTCAACCCAGTTTGTCCTCATTAATAATGGAAAGGCCACTTAAATTATTTTAAACTCATTCTACATGTATTTATTGAGAATAATGGCACATAGCTATAACTAGACAAATCACTGAAGTGGTTTGCAGTGTGTAGAAGTACAAAAACACAGCAGGGACTGTGTTTGGGTCAGTGCAATTCTCTTCTGCAAATACCTTTACCTGGAATATGATAGTTATACATATACATAATACAAATTTGACTCCTTTCTGACTTTTATGCTGCTTTGGTTGTGTTGCTGCTTTTATAAATAAGAAGGAAAGAAAGAAAGAAGTAGTAAACAAAATAGATTTAAAAACCTGGCAGTTCACCATGTTATCCAAACTGATTAGTGAATAATACATTGAGGTTCATTTTCTTCAAGTGAGGGCTTTTATTTGCTTGCGTGACAATTACAAAAATGTGAATAGACTGCATTTATTAATGGGTCTACTTCCATCAATAAAATTACAGAAGCATGTAATTATTTTGCAATGTGTAGATGATCCCTGTTATGTGTATGAAACATCAGTATGAGTAAACTGAGACTTGTTTCTACATTACATTATTTTTATGAAAGATACAAGAAACTTGATTAAGAATCGAGCATAGCATTCTGTAATGCTTTACGGTATTCTGTAAAGCAACAGAAGAAACTCACAGTTACAAACTGTATGTTTGAGCCAGATGATCCTTTAAAGACCAGAACTGAAAATACAACAGAGCAGTTCACTAAATTCAACCCAACAAGAGACTAAATGGAAAGTTTGTATCAATAATCTAAGGAGTGAGACAGGTTTAGGTGCCATATATACACCAAACAGCTTCAACAACCCCATGAATGACAAAAAAAAGCTCTGTAATGTGTTTGTATTTGAGGGACACTTTAATTTAAGCTTGTTACTATGAAGGATGGACTCCAAGATGGGCATTTTCTTCCAAAGTTAGAACACTTTTTGTCATTTCACATTAATAATTTCTGAATTCGTCTTTTCTCACTGGTTTGAAGTGGGCTCAGTTGTAAAAAAGGTGATGCCACGTATTTTGCGCACCAAAGAGTTTAGCAACATTTGAATATACAGTATGTACGATGACAGTTGGTGGGTTGTTTGCTTGTTGCCAGCAATGTCAACCAAATCTGATCAAACTGAAAGCAAAACTACATATAGAAAACACAACCAAACACAGAGACACTGACACCACTGACAGATAGTCAACTTCAGTAACTTTATTAGCCACAAACCATGGCAACCAATATCTTGTCCCAGGTGTGTCTGGCTGTGTTCATCACTTTTAGTGTCCCCGGAACGTTTTCAGTACGTTTGTATAATGTTTGTGCCAAAACAGCCCTGGCCCTTGTCACATAACTGTGGAAACCAGCCGTGCACAGTCGCACGCTTCCACATCAAACTTGTGAGAGAATGGCAGAAAAGAAACGTAGCGTGGTGTGGTGTTACTTTTCACCTGTAGATAATATCGAATTGAAACAGTTTGGTATCACCCACCCCTATTTTGCTTTCCTTACTTTCATGTGTTGTCATATTGATGAAACTGTTTTCTTCATTTGCTTGTGTCTTGTCTATTTGCATCTACTTGTGTTCTTTTGAGTTGCGGTGGGTCTTTCAGGGCCATAGCTTGGGGTTACAAAAATAGCATGGTAGCATGGTTACATGTATGGATACTCTGGAATCCTACCAACTTACAATGTATTTCTCAGACAGACAAGCCTTGTCCTGCATATCCAAGATACTCTGGGCTACTGAATAATTGGAGGAATAAAGTGTGTTGGTCAGGAGCTCATCTCTTGATGGGTGGTTTAGCTCCAAGGAGCAGAGTGTTTTCTTCATTCAATTACTCTGGTAAATGATGCCACAGTAAACAGGAGACGCTGCAGAGGCCTGTGGCAGCACAGCCTCCTCCACTCTGACGGCTCTCTGACACCAGCCAGGGAATCCATCCACACAGCACATTATGCTGCTTACATGCTACACTAACTACCTTGTGCTGCTGCTTGTCACTCTCCATGCCAGTTGCAGTGAAACCTTGTCACTTCATACTGATTTCCTCACATCCCATGCTCATTGTGACATTGTGGCATTGTGATTTTTGGACTGAAGCTGCTAACACACAGAGGTTTGTGCCAGTGTCTATTCATATTTAAATTTGTCCATTTGCATGCTAGTTAATAAAATATACAAGGATAGTGTTTTTCTCCAGAATTATATTGCTGTCCAGTTAAAAACGCTGTGAAACAGCATTTACACCATCATGGCAACTCAAACTCATGATGACTCAAACAATGATAAAATACTGTAGTTGGTTGATTTAGCAGTGTTTTAGACTAACAAAACTGAGCAAAATGTACCCTCAACCCCATCATCATGGTATGGGTCTGTCATGAATAACAATTTTGGCATTAATAAATAAAACTGTTTGCTGTTACAGCACCTCAGATAATGTGCAGAATGTGCTAAAACTGTGTGATTGGAGAGGACTGACTAGAATTACCTCATGCAACTGAGTCAATACTATTCCTAGGTCACAACAATTCTTCAACAAAATTATTCCTCAACTCCTGAGTTTACAGACAATTGTTTCACATCTCATTGGCACCCACCGCAGCACACTTACAGGCCTGTTTCTCATTTGGGCTCAAGAATTTAATGGTGTCTAGGCATGCAGCCAGGCAGTCAAATGTTGTGTGAGGCGGAATAAAGCTGTGTTTCAGAGGCAATTCACAATGACAAGTGACAACAGTTTCACACAAAGTGTCTTCTCCTCACAGAGACTCATTAGGCTGTGGAGTGGAGAGGGAGCAGCCATGCAAATCAACCTATGATCAGTCAAACTGACATATAAACAATCTGGCTCCCTACTTCTGGACACCCAAGGTAGAAACACTGCAGTGCCTTTCACAGTTCTCTTACTAGCCTTCCCCTGAGGAGTGGAGAGCTGCTCATGTTCTTCAATAACAAGTCAGGCTTACATGGAAAGGCCTGACTATTTAGTTGTGCAGAGGTCAATACGGTCAACCTCTAACAGGAATAAAATAGTGGTCGTCAGTGCTAATACGGGCAGAGTAATATCTCCCCTATGTTGCCTTGTACTCCATTCAAAGAAGATAAAGGAAAGCCTGATTTCATTTAATAGAAAGTGATTTGTACAAATAGTGGTTATCATTAAGCTATCACAACATGCTTACAGCAGCTTCTCCAGATTACCTAAACTACTTTATTTGCGTGACCACATTCAAAATATCAGTATAAATCTCTCATTACACAGGAAAACTGTGTACATACACAACTACATGAAGTACAGTAGGTCAAAGCAGGAAGTGGCTCTGTAAACTGTGACTTAGCTTTGTTTTCTCAGCTATGTTTTCATTCATTTTAATTATTAACTTGACAGCCCAGTATCTGTAGAAATTTCATCCATATTGGACAATTCCCCACCTCACAATTTACATTCAATGTCAATGTTTAGTGTCAGTGCAGAAAGTAGTATGCCCTTTATGTAGCAAGTTGGAAAGTAAGGGTGTGGAGGCCTGGGTGGTGGATGCAAGTGTAGCACGAGTTTGCATTCTGTCACAGAAGTGCAATACAGTTTTACTTTGCTTTGATTTCCCTACCTTGACTTAGTGTTTTAGATGCCTAACCTTAACCATCCCTTAACCATATCATAGTTGCCATGTGCAGATATTGTAGAAAGAAAGACTTTTGAAAATGTTGGCAATGAACATTAAAAAAGATAACTGAACATAATCAGGGTTTTGCAGAATGGTTCTTGTTTGGTGATAGGGTGGAACTTGTTGAGTACTTTATTACTGATAGGAACTGAGGCCAAAAGTATAAAATTAAGGACCAAGTTATAATAAACATAATTATCCTTTAATCTAACACTTGAAGCAGTTCAGCATATTTGATGAAGTTGATGCACTTCTATGATTCTTGCAAATTTTTGGGCAGTCATTGTAAATCGCTTTGGATAAAATAGTCAGCTAAATAAATGTAATGTCACGTAATATCACTAAATAAAAAGTGTCCCATAAACTATGAAAAGGAGTCCTATGCAAACAGAAATAGCATATAACAACAATAACGACAATTAAAAAAATAATAATGAATCTAGTTTTTGGGGAATCTAATTATATTTAATTTTTTTTTCCATGCACAATGTTAGCCACCTATGTTGCCTATAGGAAGCCCCCCTATTTGGTTTTCAGTCAACTCAAAAGTTTGTTGTTATGTTTTTTTATTCAAACCAACAGCCACCCAGTTAGCCCAGGACAGGACAAATGGTTTAGTTCTCAGAATCTGCACACTGGTAGGGTCATTATGGAGCCTGCTGTTAGTGAGTTAGTGCACCTCTGTTTTATTTCCAGCACAGGGTCCCATTTTTATCAATCAGTCGACAACAACAGGCTCAGACTGTCTTGCAAATTCTGGAACTAATGGATACCCAAAAAGTTGCTAGGTTTTACATCATATAGCATTTTTTCTTGACCCCTGCCCCTTTTTAAAACTGTAACGCAGTCATTCAGTACATTTTAACTGACCTATATGAGTATATTTTTACACAAGTACTTTTATAAACGTAACTTGACTATAATATTCTAGTACTCTTTCCATCCCCGGCTAACTGTATGTTTGTAGTCACATCTAGACATAAAAGTACATTTTTCTGAAAGAGAAAAACAAACCTTTCTCTAATTCCACTTCATGACATGATAATCCATAAGTCAAACCTCCGCCAAGAACAACTCATCTTAATCAAGATGAAGCTTTACATTCTTATGGATCATCATAAAATCATTTCTGCAATTAACGATGATACATAATATATATATGTGAGAGTGTCTGTGGGTGGAGTTTTCCTTTTGCCTTTTGTTTGTGTGATATTCAGTTCCAGTGGACTCTTTCTGCTGCCCTAAGTATAGGGAAATGGAAATCTTCACTCACTAAGCATAAACACACAGGCATTGGATAGTAGACGGGAAAAGACACCAAGGTAACATTGAGCAGCATTTAGATATGCATTTAAGTCCATACAGCCATACTGAATAGTCTAGATTTAACAGACAATTTTACCTTCCTGTTTTCCCCATAATCTAATACCCACAAACAGTCCGCCAGCCTGGAAGAGACTCAGAAATCTTAACTTGGAGAGCTGGATGCAGAGATACTGCTGCCACTTGTGTTTGTTCTTATAAATAATGCATTGCTCTCTCCTGCTCCTTGTTCATGACCCACAAAATTGCCTCCCACACAAGTATGGTAGCGGTAACATCACGCTGCATGAAAGCTGGAAGGAGGGAGGCAAAGAAACAGGGTATAAACTGATTCTATTTTGCAAATGATTATGTGTATGCGACCCTTGGGAGTTGCAAATCCAAAGACAAGCTGGGTAGGGGGAAAGGAAGGTTACAGCATACTAGCCATAAAGAGAGCCTCGGCTGGATGAGAACATTGTGAGTGCTTGAATACAAATATTGTGTCCTGAAATTATACTATTGACTCTCAGGAGATAGACTTCAGATAACTACAGCATTTAAACGCAGAAGGAAAATTCAGATGATCTTGATGATTTAATCTTCATCTCGGTGTTAGTTATGGTGAAAACTCACTTAATTAATTTCACTTGTTCACCAGAGCTTACTGTTGATCTTATAACATGATGCAGATGACTAACAAGACAGCAAATGCATCAGTCAATCACATTAGAAGAACTGCCATCAGCTTATGCAATCACTCTATGATCATCTCACAGTGATCTTGGGAGTCATGCTTTAAAACCATTTAAGGGCTGCATGTGGCTGTGGATTTATGTATTCAGGCTGCTGACTGGCTTAGAGCTAAATGGATTTTGGAAGTTTAAAGTTTTTGTCCGTGGGTAGACATGACCGTTAGCGGCAGCTTGGTGGCTGTTGTTGGATTCATTTATAGTGAAGGATTGGTATGTGTTTTAGAGAATTTATAAGCTGTCAAGCTAAAGTAGACCAGAGTGCTTCAGGCTAAACAACCATTGTTATCATTTAATTGCAGGAGTTTTCATAATTTGCATCTTGTATTTAGTTGTTAAGTAAGCACTTTAAGCAAGTACTGGTCATTTTGAACATAGTATGCCCGTGTATTTCAAACCAGTCATGACATGGTTTTTGAAAAAGAGTTTGTTGAAACCTTTAGTCTATTGAAAAGTCTACAGGTTCAGATCAGCTGGAAATAACATAGACATCAACTGTGCTCAGCTTGTCTGTTTATATGCAATTAAAGTCATTAAATAGACTAAAGTTTCTAAAAGGGGTTATTTTTTCGTTGTAAAATCTCCCCCTTTCAAAAATCAGCTCAGAGTACAGCTCACACTCTTTTGAGTTCACTCGTGGTAGAAAAACAGAATTCCTCTCAGCAGCATTATGAGGTGAGAATGAGATACAGAGAGGTGACGACTGTAAAGCACTCCTCCTGACAGAGAACAACTTCCATTTGAAACCAGCTCACACAGACATAATGTCACTTTGTTGATGCTTTTTACACTCAGAGAGGTCATTCTCATCAGCACATGTGGAGAAGATTTCAGTGTTTGATGGATGCTGTGTGATTAATTGTATTAAAATCACAATTTCCATTCATCCATCTCATTCATGTCTCACATTGCCATATTTGCATCAGCAAGGAGATCCTAATTTCTCCCATTCATGTGAGACAGCTGTCACCCTGCTCCTTGCTGTAAGCACAGACTCCAGTCTGCAGTGTAGCTTCATACACTTCACTGAGAAACCAGAGCATTACATCCAATGATCACCAGAGAAAAGTTCCATTTCAGTTTCACCTCTCTGCACTACACTACGTGATGAACTGGGAAACATCTCCACAATCAGCGTTTCATGGGTTGAAAATGGCTCAACACGCCATCTACTGTTTAAATCAGCCCTGAACCTGCGAGGCCAATGCTGACAGAGTCAACCGGTTGGGACCTGTCAACGTCATGAAATTTATATTACAAAAAAAAAGACTAATATTATCTACATCATAAAATTTATATAAAAAAAGACTCTAAACTAAACTATTTTTTTTTTACCCCTACTAAACTCCTCCCGTACCGCCCCACCATTATTACAGTACATGGGAACTGTCAACGCACTCTGACGGATCTCTCTGGAGCGGGTGGCGTGGGGGAGGAAGGCTGGGTCACCTTATTCCTCTCCTCAAACACAGCCGAGTCCAACTGCCAATCTCTAAATCTCTCAAAAGTCCCCCTCCTTAGGGTTAATCAAAGAACATCACCTTGTTCTCTGATTAAACTGTCCTGTATTCATTGTTTTGTTTTCCTCGTGTTGTCCTGTTCAAGTTCTGCCTTTTGTCTTGCAATAATAAAAATGTTAAGGCCGTGAAAACTACCAGAAACTGTCTAACTGCCCAAGCACACAAATATCCATAGCAGAACACTACAATGCATCATCATTACCACAAAGCTCCTATAGGCACACGGAGATCACAGAGGCTGTATTCTTTTTGACCAATGGAGTCCAAGCCTTTTTTGCTCGGTTTTTACTTCCTTTATTTACAGGCTTAAAGCATAGTCACTACATGTGTTAGACATACCATATATTGTTATGTTAGGTTGGGCTACTCCATCAATTGGCATGCCGGTGATACTATGCATGTTCTAGGACAGGTTTTGACAAAAAACTTTTTTTTAACATAATCTGATAGAGTTGGACTTATTCGCCAGTATATCCATTGGACTTTACACAGTATATGATCGGAAAGAGGAGAGCATCAGTGTCCCAGGGATATAAGAACCATGTTGATGGGACATTCTGAGCCATTGTACTGTCAAAAGCATTAATACAGTAGATAGTAAAGAATTAAAGAAGAAATGGCTTCATGGTTCCCATGATTACGGAAGCCCTGAGAGTTTTCATCTGTGAAAACAGGTGAAAAAGTTTTTTTTAATTTTTTTTTAGGATAATCTTTATCAATGTTGTGTGCACCACTACTCCATGTTCTAAATAGTACTAAAAGCATTCATGTTTTCTTCCAAGTGAGTTTTAATTTCTCCATGCACTCTAAACACACTCCGTTCATGATGCCCATCATTTAATTCCTAAGTGAAATGCAGTTGACAGCTACGCAAAACAGGGTTTGTACAGTAAAATTCAAGCACTTTCAAGGTACCTAAAGCAAAAATGTCCAGACTCTTGAAGCCTTTATCATCACATCTAAATTGTTACTATAAATGCCAGAAGACAACAAAGAAATGACGATGGGATCATTTCATTTCAAATATTAAAAGATTTTTGGTTTACATGAGTGATTGTGTAGATGCTGAAACACCAGATTATGTTGAAAATCAAGCATTTTTCAAGGAGTATTTTTGAATTGGACCTTGAGTTAAGATCATTTTGTCAAATTAGTATTTCCTGGGTCAGTAATGAACTTTGCTCAAATATATTTCTTTACATTTTGGT
Organism: Macquaria ambigua; assembly: GCA_008360985.2. Classification (NCBI taxonomy): domain Eukaryota; kingdom Metazoa; phylum Chordata; class Actinopteri; order Centrarchiformes; family Percichthyidae; genus Macquaria; species Macquaria ambigua. The sequence goes on along the minus strand of VMKM01000651.1, from coordinate 97,797 downwards.
GAATCTGCACCATGGAAAGTCATGCTACTTTAGCTGCTAGCAGTTTCTGTTTGCCCTGTAACCACAGATGTACACACAACCACCACTGGACAAAACATGTAAATTTGATGATTATGTGGCAAGTTATAAGGAATGCCTTTCTTATATTACTGCTAGGGTAGATTTATGGGCCTTCATCCTCAGTAGCCATGCAGCATGTGTATGACATCTGTGTTTTCTAATTTGACTGAGCTATAATTCTGAGAAAAAGGGGTGCATGTTTTGACACAAGCAATCAGATTCAAGGGTATAATATGGTTTCTATAAGAATCTGAGAAAATCTCAACTCTGAGTGAGAAATGAATGAGTGCAGAGTGCTCACACTGGAAGGTAATTGCTGACACAGCCCCACTGATCAATTCCTATCTGCTAAATTATAGAGGGAAATTACACAGTGTGTTCATTGCAGCCATAAAGAAACTAGCCCCGATAATGAACCTGTTGATCAGAAACATTGCCCTCTGAGGACCTCCTCCTCCACTTCTTAGAGGCATCGTCCTGCCCCTGCCTGGCCTACATACTGAGCACTGCTCCCAACATGCATCAGTGTGTCCTCATGTGTTCTCAAATCATTGCTGTTAGAGCTGCATGTGCACCTACTGTTTGTTGATAGGAAAATGAGTAATTCACTGTAAAAAGATAGCATAATACAGTGATTGTGCTTTAAATGACTGACATATGTTGAAATATTGTTTACCCAATAGGACAGATACCCAATACACCAACATACTGTAAGCTTCTACTTCCTGTATTGTCCCATAAAATGTAGCTCATGTTTTATAAACCTATATTTCATTACCTGTTCTGTGAGCTAACGGTACATTTGGGAGTTAGGTTACTTCACTCGGGGGCATACAGGTCGTACACAGTAAAATTGAATCCCGCATCAGCAAATAACAGCTACATACATGCAAAGCAGGCGATGAAATTTCCATTTCCTCCTCTGCTTCTTGTCTTACATTGTTCAGGTTATTCTCACATTTCATTGGATTTCTTCAACTCAAATGGGACCTGTACTGTACTGCATAGCATCCTGATTAGTGCATGTTGCAGTAGAAAATACTCCATCTTTCTTGCTGCCTCTTAAATGCCCAACAATCTATGAAGACTTCTAGGAAGTGGGTAGGCAGTGAATTATATGTCCTTGAGCAGCCAGTTCTGCAAGTCTGGGGTGGAGCAAATGTGTGCCTTCAAGGAAGCACTTTTTGCTATCAAAAAACACTTCTCAATTACACATAGAGGGATGAAGGTCTCAGTAGCTCTATCAGAGAGCTAGTTCGTACAATGTGTAGTCTAGAGACAAATGTGTTTATAGGTGTTCTGAATGGCCACACCATGTGAGGGACCTAATAAGCATTTGATGATAACATTCAGGCTCCTCAGGGGAAGAATACTTTTGAATTCCTCTAGCACAACAGGTTTAACTTTTAATAGCTCTGACCAGCGGTCAACAACAACACTGCAAACAAAAGTCCAATGGAGCAACATATTCTTTAAAGGTCTAATGAATGCAAAATCATTCATAGGTTTTTGATTATGACCAACATATTAACAAATACTTCGTAATGAACATTGTAGCCTCTAGGTGACGCTTGAGGGGCTTCTTTTAGTCCCTTTATAAATGACTCATTGTTTCTGATGGGATGATCAAATATGTACATTTTGACTAGACAAATCATCTGACAACTCACATGTTAAGTCAAACACTGGCTGTCTGGTAAACTATGCTGATGCCTGAGGACTTGCATTGATGCACCGTGCACTCCTTAACTGACTTAAAGTATGTATTTATGTATTTATGTAATTTCTGCCACTAGGGGTCTCTCAATCAAAACAATAACAAAAGACATTTTGTTTTATGACATCGTGAAGTAGCGTGGGATCATGGGAGTTTTTGTCTTCATTGTTAAACAACCACCAATGCCAATAAAAATCTATCTGGGGTGACTCAGGCAGAATAGAAATCATGCTCACGGATGAGGTAAAGTATTAAAGTTTTATTCACATTATGTAATTTAATTCTAATGAAATAGCTGCAGGTAACGTTAGCTAACGTATGATTAACTTGCTAACTTACCATTAGATGAGTCGACTTCCCATACAGCTACTGTAGCTAACATTATGTGGTGAATTAAATTGTGGGGTAGACCAGAGCTGTTATATGGTCAAAACAATCACTCCCTTTCGGACTAAACTAATATGAAATTCCATTAATGTTCTTCAATGTTCCTACTCAACCTCAACCTTTCACCTCTACCCCTTTTGCCCTCCCCAAATTTGATGTTGTGCTCATTACGTATAGCTGATTCGATTTAGGATTCTCATGGGAGAACCAAAGAACCATCATTGCATTATCCAGGGTCTGGTCAATGCATGCAGATCATTTTTTAGTCTCCAAACCCAGCCATGACCCCGCTTTCTGAGTCTGTACTCATAATGGGAGCTGAATGTTGTTGACCTTTTTAGTGTTTCTCTTATTCACAGTGCTGGATGCAGGGTATAGCAAATAGACTGTGAAGAGTAGATCTAGCAGCCACAACCAAACCTTGGTTCTATTTATTCCTTCTAACTTATAATGACAAATAAGTTGTTTGTGTTTTAGCTAAAAGAGAGTCAACATCCTGACTTCACCTCGGGGATAGCTTCTGTTCCACTAGTTTCTGTAACTAATTGGTTTCTGCCATTGTTTTTATATATAACAAAGTGAAGCATGTTCCTGGGGTTTACTATCCATATTTTATGATATACTGTATGATGATCTGCTGCAGTACTGGCTATTTACCAATACTCTCCTCTAAAGTCATCTTTCTAATGTTTTAGCTGTAATCAGTGCTGTTGCAGAGGTGCAAAAATGGTGTGGTCACACAACAAAATATATATATATATATATATATATATATATATATATATATGTATATTTTTTTGAATCCTTGAAACAGAATGAAATGAAATGAGTTCAGTTCATGCTGTAACAAATGTCAGCCTGTGAGAGTGCGGTTGTGCATGCATGAGGGCTGAGAAAAGGAGGAAAATTAATTTTTTGTGGACATAATATTCTCAGGACAGAATATGAGTTATCCATATCTAATAATGATTTAATAATGTAATTTATAATAATACACACTCACAGTTGCCATTCTTCTGCAGCATCTGTACATTTTGCTTATAATACTTTTGTACTTTTACTGAAGTGGGATTTTGAATGCAGTTCGTCAAAGCCGGGCAGCCACCCCTGGTCAGGAGGAGGGTTGGCTGACGAGCGTTGACCCATTCAGATGTACAGGTGTACTTAAAGACCCCATGACATCACTGTATGGTGTGGTTACAGGTGCAACAAAATATGCTTCTGACCACACCCAACCACAACCTTTAGTGATGCTGGAGGTGGTGAGAGGTGAAACACAGCTGAAATGTTTCACCAGAGAGGGCAGTGAAACAGCCAGGTGTTAAATTACTCTTTAAAAACGTCTACACCCTTCGGCTGTCCATTGTTTCACTGTAGCCTCACTCAGAGTCAAGCTGGTGACATTTAACCCATGACAGTCTTGTGAGGAATGGTGTTGGTTAAAGGCTGCTAAAAAGAGAAATATTAAGTAGACACTGACATTGTATTGTTTTTCAAAAATGTACTTTTTCTGTCTAGACAATGGAGTGAACTGCATGATATACTCCAGAGTAAGGTTATGTTGGAACAGAACCCAGGAGTTCTGGTTTCACTTTGACTCTATTTGGTGCTCATTGTGCTTAAAATAGCTGATACAACGTGAAAATATACATTTAGAGATTATTTGTATGGTAAAGTACAATAGGAACAGTGTCTGGAGCATGCCTTTAAAACATCCTAGTTGAAAAAAAAATAAGGTAAAAGAAACTCCCACCATCAAATGTGAGTATTTACTCCAATATGTAAAACTCATCAGCACATTACTCCTGTGCATACTCCAACAGTGTGAATGGGGAAGGACTTATGCATTATGTAACAGTACAATGGGAAGATTGGGTGACCATGTATCTGCTTTTGTCTGTTAATGACACTCCTGTGGAGCTACTCAGATTAACACCCAGTGTGAGTCAATCCAAAACAATGAGAAGCACAGGAATTCTCTGCATACCTTTCAGATAAATGTGTATTTTGGGTTTGATAAATCTTCCAAACACATCTTTGAATCATCAGTGCCAAAGAAGGTAAGGATTACAAATGCTCTCAGGGATGCTCGTGTATTTGTATAAACAGTATTTAATCTGAAAACTAATGCATTAATAATGTACTGAAGTAAAACCTTGACATCAGTGCTGTAGTTCAGTCATATAACAAAGTCCCATTTAAAAGCTGTCTCTGCAGACTCCATAGCAGCTACTGGATCTTACCTGTTACCTTAAAACTGTTAACATGTGGGCAGAGCTCTGAGCTGTATGGATAATATTAGTACTCACTCTCTGTGTGAGAAGGCAGCACCAGCTTGGCCAGCAGCAGGAGATGAAGAGCTCCCCTGGTGAGAGGCGACAGCCATCTGAATCTAAGGTCCATGGTCTGACTGCTGGTACACTCTCCTCTGGTCCTGACACTGCTGCTGATTGGCTACAACCTCACACAATCATAGAGTGACACCTGCAAAGAGACAAGAGAACTTAGGTTACAGATGTAGGTTCTGTGTAGCTCAGGGTGCGTGGTCATGTGACACCTATGAATCTGCATTTCAACATAGTTCATTAAAGCTTTCCCTCCAGCTGTTCTAAACATCTGGTGGGGTTGACTTGGGTATTTTAATAAATACTCAACATTATTACTGATGTTTTTTCTTCAATACACTTTACCTACAATTATGACAAACATATTATTCAGGACCAGCGCACCTGCAGAGCTGCCCCCGACACCCATCTCATCTGTGGCTGTTTATTAGATAAGAATGCAGTCTAATACAACAAAGTTGAACATGAAGTTCATAATGTTCAGTTTTTGTTGAAATAGTTTCAGAGAGGTGTTGTATCAACCGTATGATCATTTCAGCAACTACAGTTATAGTGCTGTTGAATTATACCGCGATATACTGATAAGTGTTTTCTAATATTTCAATTATATAACCCCATTTATATTAATAAAGGTGGACTAATATTAGAAACACCACCATGTACAATGCAATACAATTCAGCAGCACTGCAAACTGCAGCCTCCCAAACGTCCATAAAGTTCAGTCACCACCTCTCAAAACAGTTTCAACAAAAACTGAATGTTACAAACTTGATGAATGGAGGATTTACTGCAGGATGGTTGGATTAGACTGCATTTGTTGTACACAAGTTGTACCTAATAAACTGGCCACTGTAATACATTTCTATGTACATAACAAATATATTTGTTACATACACATGTTTTACTGTACTGTAGATACAGAAGTAATGACATGGACTCAGCATGTAAAATGAGCAATGCACTAAACCCATTACCTAAACTGACTAAATAAGCAACAGCCACAGCAGACGCTGACGCTCTGCATGTGGAGGAATATCTGAGAACACAGTGCTCAGAAATGAAGTGCACCTGCAGAAACAGAAAACACCTGGCTCCACTCTCATTTCCCTGCTATTTGTCTACATCAGCCTGAGCCAAACATGAACGACCAAACCAGCAACACTCAGTGGTCGTTCTAGCCCATGTAAACCACAGGGGCCAGACTGGGGCCAGCTGTTGTTTCAGAGGGGCAAGTTAAATCTATTCTGAAACTAAGCACTGATTTTAGCAGTGGAGTGGCTCAGAAGCCAAGTCACACAGGTCATCAAAATAAATTAAGTATAGTATAGTAATAAGTAAAGTATAAAGTAGGACAATGTGTCATTTTACCAACAAAGTTAACTTTAAATCAGTAGTGCTGTTCTATTGTGATGTAATACAACATTATATTCAATGAGTAAACTTTTACAGATTGATGTTCTTATCAAAAAGTAGAGAGTACTACAAAGCTTCTACTCTGATACAGATACAGATCAGTACTGTATACTAAAAACACTGGACACTGAAAACATTCACAGATCTAAAACTTTATGTTCAGATCAAAAAGTACCAATGCATGTATCAATACATGTAGTATACACTCTTATCTGTCTGCATTCAAAAAATAGCCTACAAGGCCTACAATATTCTACTTACTTTAAGCTCATTATTCAGTATAGAGCAGAGTTTACAAACGAAACAATATGAAGAAATTTCTACTAATGTTAGCTAACCAGTCTTTCAAAAACGCCAGAGCTGATATCATTAGCAACACTGGAAAACAAGATAACTCTCCGGGTTATTGCATTAAAATTGTGTCATTAACCTTCCATTTCTTGGTACGAGGCCACAGGCTTCATTATTCACTTTAGAGTTTCTTTTGGTGGGAGATAGAACAGTGATAGAATATTGTCTTTGACCACATACACTGGCTGACTCTTACCAGCCATTACAACCCATTTAACAGGGCGCTGTTTCACTTCTGAGAAAACTCAATGAAAAATGGGGGAAGATATGGCAGTGTCTATTATTTGACAAAATGCCACAAAGGGGTTCGGTGTCAGACCCATGCTGAACCCAGGTCAGGAGCAGGGTCAGAAAGCCGGGTCAGATGGCAGATGATAAATACATGTTTATGCCATGTCATTTCAATACCAACTATGCAGAATTCTTAACAAGTACAAAAATAAGGCATGTAATCAGATACAGCTTTCTAATGTAGCCTATTGATTTCGTGTGATGATTTGTGATTTCAAATAACCGCACAGCTCTGGTGAAGCTGGAAAGCATATCAGCTTTTGCCAAGCAATGGGTAATCCAACATTGTGAAGTGGAGCTGGGCAATAATTTAGATAGATAGATAGATAGATAGATAGATAGATAGATAGATAGATAGATAGATAGATAGATAGATAGATAGATAGATAGATAGATAGATAGATAGATAGATAGATAGATAGATAGATAGATAGATAGATAGACTTTATTTATCCCCAAGGGGAAATTTCAGTGTTGCAGTAGTAAAAAGGAACACTAAAAATATTGACAAGAAAAATATAATTAACAAATAAATATAATTAACAAACTCCTGGCTCAGAGGGGAGTCATTATAAACAGATATCGCGGTGGGCATGAATGACTTCCTGTAGCGGTCCTTATTACAGCGGAGTTGCAGGAGCCTCCCACTGAAAGTGCTTTGCTGTCTGACCAGTAGGTTGTGCAGGGGATGTTAATCATTGTCCATTATGCTGAGCAGTTTGTGCAACATCCTCCTCTCCACCACCATCTCCAGGGGCTCCAGAGCAGTCCCCAGCACAGAACCAGCCTTCCTAATCAGCTTGTTTAGTCTCTTAGTGTCACTGGCCTTGATGCTGCTGCCCCAACAGATAGCTGCGAAGAAAATTGCACTTGCAACAACAGACTGGTAAAAGATATGCAACATCTTGCTACACATGTTAAAGGACCTGAGCTTCCTCAAGAAGTAAAGTCTGCTCTGTCCCTTCCTGTAGACAGCCTCAGTGTTGCACTTCCAGTCAAGTCTGTTGTCAAGATAGACGCCCAGGTATCTGTAGTCCTCCACCGCCTCCACCTCTTCCCCCAGGATGGAGATGGTGTTCAACGTAGTGCTGGTCCTCCCAAAGTCCATGACCATCTCCTTTGTCTTGGCCACATTCAAGAGGAGGTGGTTGTTCCCACACCACGCCACGAAGCGGTCTAGCAGTTCCCTGTACTCAGTCTCCTCTCCATCCCTGACACACCCCACAACTGCAGAGTCATCTGAGAATTTCTGCAGATGGCAGGACTCTGAGTTGTACTGGAAGTCCGAGGTATACAGTGTAAAGAGGAAGGGTGAGAGTACAGTCCCTTGCAGTGTTCCTATGCGGCTAACCACCTGCACATCCCCTCAGCCATTCAAACTGTAGTCTATCTGTCAGGTAGTCAATAATCCAGGAGGTTATGGAGGTGTCTACCCGCATCCTCTGGAGCTTCTCTCGTAGCAGTATCGGCTGGATTGTGTTAAAGGCACTACAGAAATCAAAGAACATGATCCTCACAGTGCTGCCAGCTTTGTCCAGGTGAGAGTGTGCTCGCTGCAGCAGGTATACCATTTATAGACTTTAAATCCTCACTAATTAATGTTTTTATATTAACAATGATTCAAATGTGTGTGTAATGTGAAAGGGGTCACTCATAGTGACAAACACACAGTTATCACCAACGCTGTACGGAGCGTTTTAGCCTCTTTAAGCTCAGTGTTTTGGTTTTATGACCCACAACTTTACTGTGTGGTTCAGTCTCACTGCTCTCATCAACCAACAGCACACAGCACACAGACAAAGTTAGAGACTAGCGGGTGAGGGCTTGGTGAAGACCAAACCAGAGCTAAAAGCAAAGTGAATATTGTACTTGTTCCAGAAACAACACTTCTAATGAATGCTAATGTTGCTCTGTATCTGCTAGATGTGTCAACAGGCAACTGTTTGCTAACACCTTAGCTATATCAACTTCATACGGTGATAATATGTCAATGTTGTGTTTACAACTTGTTTTGCTGCCCATAGCGGGCCAAAAAAAGCAAAAATTCCAGCTAATTCTGCTTTAAATGAAATCACACTGTGATGATTATCATTTCACAAAACGCTTTTGTCCAAACTGATGATTCCATGCAAGCTGTAAGTAAGCAAGTTTTTGTTTTACATGTGGCAAGTTGTTCCAATGTAATCCTTAACAGTACATCACATTACATTTATTTGGCTGACCCATTTTGGGAGTAATCAAGAACACTTTGACACATAAAACAGAGGATCGAACCACACGAGCTACAGCTGCCAGTCATTTACTTATTTTTGGTCATTTTGCCTTGACTTCACATTTTAGAGTAGAGGTAGACAGGAAACATGGGGGATGACATGTAACAAACATCCCCAGCCGAAAGCCAACCAGGGACATTGTGCTTACATGGCAAGTGTCTTATACTACAAGGCTATGGGGACACCCCAACAGAATTTACCAAAAATATGGTAACGTAACAATACTTGAGCAGGTATAAGAAGATTTATTCAAAATAATGCACTTCACAGGCAATGCTGCCTGCAGCGTTATTTTACAATAAGCAGTGGCTTGTGGTGGATTATCTCTAACATGTTTCCACTGATTCCATGTGGTTACTGAAATGCATGCACCTAGAACACAAGTACAGCCCAGTCTTCACAACTCCCCTGATTGCACGTCAAGGCCGAATATGTGCTGAGATAGAATGCTGTGAATCCAGGGATCAGACTGATACAAACCACTCCCTTCTGCCTCAGCACACAAGCAAATCACACAGAGAACTGTGGTCAGGCTGTACTTTCTCCTGATTTTCCTCCTTTCTCAAGTGAAATCCAGAGCAACATGGATCCCATCAACGTCGCCATTCATGCAGATGCACACAGCCGACAGCTCAAACGGGACACATTGATCCAGTTTATCTGCCGTTCAGTATGCTACGTGTTAAATCTACTTGACAGCTAAAAACTTTATTTTGTGGAAGAGATTCCAAAGAAAAGAAAACACACTCGCACAATTCATGAAAGCTTTGAATGTTTCCACACAGTGTGACTGAAACCCCACATTCAATGCTCATTCTGAAAGTTGAACAATTAGAGAAAGTCTTACAGAAAGGGTTCAGAGAAAGTTTGGGGACAATTTCCAACAGCTTTGACGTGTCATTAGGTGTGCTGTGACAGGAAGGCAGGGAGGAGACTAAGTGCTGGATTTCCACAGTCTTCCCGGATCAACAGCATTTCTCCATACCATTACTATAGTTTGCCAATGGCACTGTAAAGACGGCTGCAACAACACTTTAATGTGCACTCTCCCAGCTCACACATCACAACACATCCACTCAACAGCACCTCAAACTTTTCAACTCACCAATCTGGGGGATTCATGAAAGTTACATTCTGTCTGGCTTGGTTACTTTTTACATTGCAGCACTGCAGCGTTTTAGTATATCTGTAATAAAACTCTCAAACCGAAATTTTTTTTTTTAATTTTAAAAGTTAACTGAAATACAATATTAGACACAATCTTCAGCATTGGCAACTACAATGGCTCAAATGTTGTGGGAGCAAAATCGACTTTGCATTAGAGATGACAACACAGCCAACTATTTCTAATACAGTCATTACTGTGATTACCACACATTTTGGAGGGCATCAAGACCACAGCACAGCGCTTCTGTTTTCATTAACAGGTTTATTTTGTTTGGCTGCAAAGGAGCGCCTTTCTACTGGTCAAACAGAGACAGAAGAAGCTCAACATCAATTTCACAATCACCAACTCAGGCGGTAACAGCAGATAGCAGTACGTGTCCACGAGAGCGGGAGCCACCCTGTCTCTCCAACAGACTGCTGCTGCAGCGTGGTAGGTGGCAGCAGCTACTCGCTGTTAGACACATTTAGACTTAATCTGAGTGGACAGCAGCAATATGATATGTTCACGCACACAGTGGGTAGTCACTCTTCATGGAGCTATTACTGCATTTCCTGTCCTCCCTTGTGTAAAATGATGAATTAAAACCAAACTAAATAAACCAAACCAATTAAAATCACACTCAACATTCCAACTTCCCTGCAAAAACATTAAGACCCAGAGAACTTTGTTTCCCTTGACATTTGTCACTAACACAAAAACATATTTTCTCTTTGGCTTTGTGACATCAATTTCTCCTTTAAAATGTATATATGAAAATGACAGAAGTAGTCCTGTGAAGAAGTAAAAAAAGAAAGCTTGAGAGAGAAGTTCAAACCCCTCCTGCCGTCACACCTCTGCTCACCAGGCCAGTCACTGTGTAAAGTAGGTCTGTTTAAAGTTACAAAATTGCTGGATTTTTGGAAACGTCAGGAAAATGAAGGATTGGTCATTAGCAAAAATAATGGCCAGATCATTCAAGTCCATCTATAACAGCCAACTCATACAAACACTCAGTTTGAAAGACTAAAGACTCTCAGGACAACAAGCACATGCAGGATACATACGTAGTTAAAGGTTATGCAACACTTGCATCTCCCACGGAAACCATATATTTTTGTTACAAACATTATCTTGTAGCCTACATGTTTAAAGCGGCTATAAGCGATATGTTTAACAGTATATCAAATGACAATGTGAAAACAATGTGACTATGTGAAAGGTGTCCCTCGTAGTGATGAACCTACAGTGAATTATCAGCTGAATCTGCAGCTCCCCTCGGCTTTACTGAACTTTGCAGTGACTTACAGCTCATTGTTTAGCTGATTTATTCTTACCACCCTCATAGCGTTGTGTTCGGGCCACAGCAGGCACCTGCTCAGCAGCAAACAGCAGACAGACACAGTTAGAGACTAGCTGGTGAACGTAGTGGAGCATTTAGCAGCTAAAGAGCCAGATATTTCCCTCAGGAGTTGGTGGAGACCAAAAACAGAGCTAACAGAGAGGGAATAGTGGACTGACATTCATCAGGTGGATACAAACACAACAGCTCAATGTGTTAATGTCCCCTATTAAAGCTCAAATACTTGGCCAAAGGAAAAACCTGTTGTGTCTACTGCAGAACTGAGGTAATAAAAGCAAAGCCTCACAGCTAAATAGTCTGAGTTATGAAGTGACACAAATTCATTATTACTCACAAGCATCTTGCAACATTTTTCAAGCTGCAGGGCACAGGCTAAGACGGTACAATAGCAGTGAGATGATACAGTGCTGCTGAGCGATTTTAAATTCCAGACAACCATTACCAGAAATATTTGTTTTGGAGGGAGTGCCTGGAAGGCAGCATTGCTTTCATATTTCTATCAATTCATTGTGAACACTGGCAGGAGTGCTGAGTTAGGGTATAGTACCAGGCAGATCTAATGCAGACAGCTAGACCATACACGATGTGTTCCCACAAAACTGACAACAGGACTGGTGTCAGAAAAAAGGAAAACCAAACATATTCAACAGAGAGATACGAGAAGTCGTAGAGCTGCAACTCATGATTATTTCATTGATTAATCTTAATCTTAATTAGTTGTTTAGACTATATAATGTCCAAAAACATCACAATTTCCCAGTGCCCAAGAAGCGTTGAGGGTAAAGATACCGTGACTACATTATCTACATATACTGTATGTGTTGTAAGTGTTTTACAAGTCTCCAGACTCCTGAATGTCTGGACTGTAAAAACAAAACCAATAAATGCTGCATTCTTGGGGGACCGAGGGTCACTATATTGATTACTGGATGTGTTGACTGCAATTACAGTCAGATCATGTCATCAAGCTGTCTGTCAGGGACTACCACTGATTTAGTAATAAAACACTGGGGTTAGAAGGCTGAGAGTGAAAGCAATTAACACTTTGACCAAAAGGTGTGTTTTTGTTCTACTTCCAGTAATCAACCTCTTAAGTCTTATTAGTTTAGATGTATTGCACCTTTTCTTCTTCAAGCTAACCAGGTCTGTTATAAAATAAAGAAACTTTTCATTTGAATAGTGGAGTGTAGATTTTCAATGGTTTACATTTTGGTGGAATTTAGTAGACTAGAAAAATCCAGTAACAAATTGCATTTTGTAGAATTAGAATTTAGAACAGCTGACATGTAAAAGTGTCCAATCTGACAGCTTATTACATAACAGTAATGCAACTCCTCAGTGAAATACGTGAGGTCTTTGGTGAAACTGACAGCAACTCTGGGCTGAGAACTGCATCAGAACCAATACAAAACACATGGGAAAACTCATCAAGTGCCAAAACTATTCAAGTCAAACCATGTCACTACCGTTTTTGACTTCATCGGGGTCAAGGGTCAACTCCTTAGATGTCACTGTTTACAGAAGCATCATAACCAATAAATAACACAGGAAACTATTTACAATAGCAAAAGTGAATTCTCTACAACCCTGTCCCACTTCAGGAGAGACTTGATGCACACATGTTGCTATGATCACTATAGCAGTGCACAACAAGGAGATACCAAGCTCGATAGCTCAGATTGTTCATATGGAACTAGTGATATGTGAGCTCATAAGGAACTAGCTATTTGTAGATTGACAGTAAGATACATCAGTTGGTTAACACATTCTGGTGGAACTGATGAGGTTAAAGGATCCACTTAGACTTTTAATTAACAAGCAGTGGCCCACTAGCCTGACATCACCAGACCAATTCCCAAATGCGAACCTCTCAGTTCATTTACAATTTCCAAGGGGCGTTATCAAGGGGCGCAGACCAAAATGCCTCTGGAAGCAATTGGATGGACCTACAACTAATCAGAGCGATGACACATGTGACGTAGCGCTGAGCAAATTCTGTAGGAAGTACAGCAAACACATCTTCTTATCAACAAAAGCTTTAAGTGCAGTTGTTTGTTCTTGTTTTAGAGAAAATATACCGTCCAGTTCGTTTAATACTGACGTGATAGCGGATTCAGAACGTCAGATCAGTGACTATAGAACTCTTTTGAGGACCCCAAGGGGTCTTACTTTTATCCCGTCATCCCCGTATTGACGCACTGACAGTTTGAATCCTACAGAGAGATTTCCTCAGAGGAAACTTGTTGCTGTCTAGGATCTGCAGACTTTCAAATATGAATACAGTAGCTCAAATATACAGCCAAGAGCTGGACATGTTAAGGATCTGATGATCACGTTTTCCGTGCATAATAGTGTGCGATTTTGTTAATCATCACAATCATCCATACAATAATCATCTGCAGTTCAGCACTACCGTAGTACCACAAATAAAAGTAAAATTTAATATGTGTTCTAGTTTTTTTCATCTTGTATTTGTCTAATTTCTGTTTTTTATTCAGTTAGATTTGACTGTTTTACACTAAAAAAAATAATTGCTAACAATCTGGTAAGGATAAAGCTGCCCATAATTTTCTTATTGTGACATAAACATGATCTAGTAATGATCACAAATAAACCACCACAAATAAATTAGACAGGTGGATTGGGGCGGCGTCAGCAGTAGTGCGGGCGTTGTACCGGACCGTTGTTGCACAAAATGTAACCAGCAGACCTGCCGTGTAGCTGTGGCCTGACAGTTTGCAACATCACTCCAGTCAGAGACTGCAGATAGAACAAATACCTGCAGCCTTCAGATGGCTGTAAGGAGAGGCCATCAGTGGCCATTAGTATGGGACACTAACTGTTGTGGATTACAGAGCTGGTAAGAATAATCAATCTCTATTCTGCCAATCAAAAGTTAAATCAAAATAATAATAATGTGTGATCATACGTCACATGGTTGAAAACTGCAGAATACAAGTGGAAAGACAAAAATATGAAGAAAGGTGTGTGTGTGTGTGTGTGTGTGTGTGTGTGATTTTTATGGGTGGGCTTCACCACATAAAGTGACCAAAATATTATATAATAACTATGTTGAGCTGTCAACCTGACTCTTTCATTTCATTCATGTGGTGGTGGAAGTACACATTAAATAGCAGATCACATACAACTGACTGAGCATGTTTCAAAAATTCTCTTTAGCATAGAGGAACAAAAGTGAGAGAATTTAGGACAGATTTGATGAACGAGACTCTACCTGGAATTTTAAAGGAGTTCTTCTTGATTAGACATTGTCTAAAGCTCTCCACTCTGATTCTGAATAAGAGTTAATTATCAAAAGCATCTGGATTTGTCTTTCTATTGACAGCAGTGGCACTTAGCTGCAGACGCAGAACACTTCACATAAAGTGCTGTTGGACTGCTATTGTACTCTTTCAGTAATGATGCTAAAAGCATCAGTGGCAAATCGCAGAAATGGGTTTCATTTGGGTTAATATACATTCAATTCAATCAGCTCTAAAAGGGAAATGATGTTTTCAGTCTGAATTGTCTCAGCTGAAAGGGAATTTGTCTAACTGGTTGAGATGAGAGTGAATTCAGAATGAAACTTCAAGTAACTTAATAGAAATAAATAAAAAGTCTAGACCTCCTCTCCTAACTCTCTTTTTGGATTCTTCCTGCCACTCACCTGGAAGTCAAAGTCAAATAAAGATGAAATCGCTCACTGTTTTTTGTTTTCAGGAATTTCAGAAAATGATCTTTTTTGATGTGAATCCATCAGCACTGTTTCTATTACCATTATTACTTAAACTAAATCATGATAAGGATAAGGAGTTAGGCATAAGGTATATTTTATCCATGTTTTAAAGTTTGTTTTATGCATCAATAAAGTGGAAATGGCAGAAATACAAAAAAAAAAAAATCCACTCACACATCAGTAATGAAATGCCATGACAGATCAGAGTAACTGGTAACTCCATTAATTATGTCATCTTGTCATGTCCCCTTCAACACACACTCAGTGTCCAGTGTGTTAGGTAATGTAGTCTACAACAGCCCTGCAATAAATCCTACCTGCATAAAGAGTATAGTATTCAATGTCTGTGGAAACTGTGTTAGAGAGATGTTCATTTGTGTACCTGCAGTCTTTCAGAGTTTTGTTACAGGGAAAAGTAAAGTAACCTTTCTTGCTCACATAAATACCATCAGGGCCTGGTACTGACGGCCTCTTTCAGTCCATATAAAGGACTCTATGAACATGTACAACACATCAGGATTAAAGTGAACCCTGAAATGAGGATGACTGGTAATTGGTAAGATGATAATTTTTGCTTTACTTTTGACATTGTCTTGTGAAACTGCAACATTGTAACCTGCAAACCTCTGTGAATACAGCAATTAGATAAACAATGTATTTCTAAAGATGAGAAGAATGGAAAACAACACACGTGCTGTACAATGGCGACATAAAGCCACTGTAAAAGGTATAACAAGGAACCCTTCGGCTGCTAACAGACCCTTTTCCACCTGTGCTTTTCCTGCTTTGGCGAGTCAAAATGTCTGCCATGAAAAGGGTCTATTGGCAGTTGAATGGCAAAGCTTCACTCCAGCATGTGAATGCACCACAAGAAAGAATTTGACAGTGCTTTAAACTGTACTGATGTAAAAGAAATAAGGACATTAAAGACAAATACTAAACTGAGCTGAAACCAATGGACACCTCAAAAAGAAGGAAAAATGTAAATGGCATGCTTAATTAGTTGTCAGTAATGTGAGGTGTAAGCCAGTAATATGGGCTGAAACATGCAAAACCACTGGTGTGGTCGTTTAAGCTCAACCAAAGGAACTATCCAGCTCACTGTCTGCTAAATCATTGGTTCTGTTTGCAGTTATTCCATTTTGTATTGGAATAAGATATTCATATTTGAATTACCTAGTTGTAACTTAACACAGATTTCTGAAGCTAGCTTTGCTGCAATTGAATGTGTTCCTGTGAAGTAACTGATCTTTTAAAAGTACACATTCCAAATAGCTTCTTTATAACTTGTTACCAGCAGTCTTAGGACTTGACATTAGAATCCAGTAATCTAATTGACACACACTTGATATTTCAGTCGGATCCATTGAGCTGTCAGAATTAACAGAACAGAAGAAAAGGACAGATACAGAATCAGGGAGACAAAAAGAGAGACTGGAGAGAGAGCGGTTGCTGAATGGCTTTATTGTGCACTGGCGATGAACTCCACTCTACAACCTATAAATGAGTATTCAGCAGTTCAGTTGTGGTCTAAATCCCCCAGCCTTAGTGTACTGTTAAAAGCTTTCCTTTATTGTGTCTTAGCTGGGCCTTTCTCCGCTTCAAGTCCAAAGTCCACAGAGATAAGGGCTGCAGTCATTCACACAGGATGGAGGGAGGAGGTGCTGGTGTAGGTGCCAATACCACTAGCTGGGCTAAACAAAGCTGGAAGCTACGAGTGCACTGAGCTGACTGGTGTCCTTTAAGCCAGTTACACACATGTAGCTGAACAACTTATCATTAACTGTCTATAAGAAGTGAATAAAGGAGAGCAAAGCATAACATGTGGCATATGAATGAGGTCCATTAGTGCTTGCCGCAAGCAAAGCAACATCGTCTGACTATGCACAGCGATTGCTAGTCAAATATGTGTAAACACACATTGCTGTTAGATTACGATGTAACATGAACGCTGTACTTCTACCTGGTCATCAAAGATGCCATAATAACTTTCCAGAGATGTAAAATCCATTCCTGGGTTATATTATATAATATATATATATGTATGGCATCAGGTTGGGTACAGGTGTGAAACTTGGCAGTACCAGTTGATTTGGGTCTCAAAGACACAAGTATGGGCCAGGTTCAGGTCTCTGTTTTAGACTTGTGCAGAATTCTGGGATACAAGAGTCTATCTAAGCATGCATTCAGCAAGAGGGAAATAATCACCCACTGCATGGATGGAGATGAAGATTAGTCTATCACAGGATTAATAGAAACATAACTGATCTGCATGAGAAAATAATGTTAAACTCCAAGAATACATCCGAGTGAAATGCCAACAAGTCACAACTTTAGAGAGAGCAAAGCATCACGGTGTGGTTGTTGAAACCTGGAGCAGTGATTCACACTAAATAAGAGTTTATGAGTGCAGCCACTGTGAGCTGTTAAATGAGATGTGATGTAAGAAGGGAGATGAGCCTGCAGTCAATACCCAACCTGTCTCCTGTCATGGCTCTCCCTGCAGGCCCACAACATACACTGATTAGTCCCCCTCATCACTGTGGAGTCTGACAGATACTATACAGGCTATTTGTTGACGGGGGTTATTCACTTACTGATGGCCCAGACAGCTGGCAGGAGGAAAGACTGGCTGTCAGCTGGCAGCTGCAGCACACAGATGAGAAGCAACCTTCAGAGAGCTTTGATACATTAATTCAGTGAGATGAAACACTGCACTCATCAATCACTGATATCCAACACTCTAATCAATTATAGTGGAAACACGCATGATGATTTTGTAAATAGTTATTGCCATGTATATAACAATGTAATTTATTTGTCATTACGTTAATGAAACAGCCTCTATTTGCTAAATCACTGTTTTTGTAGTCAAATTCTAACTGCATGTCATGGATTCCTGTGACACAGAGAGAAATGAATTAAAGGAAATATTTATAGAGTATTATAACTCACAAATAGCCAACACCGATGAATTGAAGTCTGTCCTGCCCTGTTGACACCACACGCACATGCACACAGGTCCGAGCAGCGTTCATTTTGGCATTTTGATAAAGTTTTAGTCGTGTATTAGGACTTCAGTCATTTAATAATTGTTCATTTTGGATTGGTTTAGACAATTAAGTCTATTTTTCATCAGTGATGTTTGTTTAAAATGTTGGATAACATTAAAGCAATGATATTAATGTCGCAAACATTTAGAGGAAGATTTAGATAATTACAGCCTGCATTAATCCTGCACTATACTCGAGAGAGAGCCAAATGCAAGTAACGCTAACTGAGAGTAACATTAACACAATGTTATGTTAACGTTAGCTTACCCCTTGTACATGACTGCGTGCCGGCCTGCCTTTGTCTAATTTTGCATTAAAACAGTAAAATAGTTCATGTGTCCCTTGAGATTTAGATGGTTAACAGCCAACATTAATCCTGCTCTCATTCCTACTGATAGCCCAGAAAGCTAGCTAACTTAAAGTAAGGTTAATGTCACCGCTAACATGAGAATGTACCTTACCTTGTTGTTGTTAGCATGCTGGCCTGCATTTGTGCATGTCGTTGTTTGTTTTTTTAATTTTTTTTTATTTTTGCCACGTCTTGTCATTTTCAGTGGGATTGTAGATGAATGTACTCCATAAATCTGGTAGTCAGCTAACATTACTGGCAAAGACTGAATGTTACTGAATGCAAGAAGCTGTTTATTAGTGCAACAGGTCAAGCGGTTGAACCAGCTTATGTTTGGGCAGTGGAGAATTACATTTTACTAATCTGGAGCTTGTGCATGCAGGCCATTTCCATTCACAATGAATCAGGCAGACGGTAGACGGCAAACCAGATATCATTTTAGTGGATGAGAGCAGGATTGTAAAATTAGGTGAGGCCAGCAGAGAATACCGTCAACAGTAACAGTAGATGTCATTGCCATCCAAAGTTAATATTTTAACTTTTTGTTCATTTCCAGCCACATGTTACATAGCTCCCTCACACAAGGAGAAAACATGGACGATCTGGACAACGAGAAGCTAAAAACGTCTCTTTTTCAGACAAACATAAATGAGGGATACACCAAGTGCAGTTCTCCTTTCACTATCCATGTTGGAAATGAATAAATGACCTCATGTTTTAAGTTTGCAATAGAATATTAAGAGAAAGCTGCATTTTATATCTACATGCATTACTAGAATAATTACATAAGGTAATAGACTGAAATATTTTATTTCATATATTTTATTCCATTCTTTGTAAATAATACGACATCACCATAGCAACATATCATCATGCGTGTTTCGCTTTGCAGTCCTGCCATTCCGTCAGACTTTGTCTTTCCTGAACCATCCAGGAGCCGTCTACCGTCTGCCTGATTCCATGTGAATGCAGCATTACACTTCCTCATAGTTTTTGTTGACAAAATTAACACTGGGTCATTGAGACAAATTTAATGGTGACAAGCAAAAAGCTTAGGGAAAAAGAAAAAAAACCCCTGAAAGATAATACTGTCAAAATGGAAAAAGCAAGCCAAGAGGCCTCATTAATCTGTCAGTATGAGATGGTCACCATTAAAGTGCAACCAAGTAAGAACATGTCGTACTGAGAAAAGTTTGGAAGAACAAACAGAACTATGTTTTTTCTGTACAACATGAGTCAATTTCCCGCAGATCTTGAGGATGGAAAGAGATGGCTCGGGTGAATAATTTATGTCCTTCTAAAAGCCATCTCTCAGCCAATTACTGCCAGAGCAGCCCAATTTCCTCGAGGGCCAGTGTGCTGTCGACCCAAAACCTCTGCAGTCCTAAACTTTTGTGAAACACTGCACTGCAAGGCCACCAACAACATATGGAAAAGTGAGGAAAAAGGTGGGGCCAGTGAACCCAATGTAGACAGTGTGCTTCATATCACAGAGCACAGATTTTTCTTCAGTCTTCTTCAGTGATACGTTTGCACTGCTGCTATATTGACAGTTGTGTTAAATATGGGCGCTGTGATATAGTGTATGAAGGGAAGGCAGAGAGTGAGTCTGTTTGTGTGGTACACATCAGTGGGTGAGAAGAGTGATCACAGCTAAAGCTAAAAGTGAACTGACGGTTGCTGCCACTGTTTTCACATGTATAGCCTGCTACTAAAAATGGAGTTGCGTTACATTCAGCTACAATAGCTTGAGTGAAATTAGCAAAGCCAGGAAAGAGGAAGCTCATTGCAAAAGAATTCCTCCTGAGAACTCTGCCCACGACCTGAAGTAAGCTGGAAAATGAACACCTGTCACACAATCCAAAAAATCCAAACTAATCTTAACTCAAGGTCCATTTACAACCTTTTTCTGGAGATTCCGCGCTATCAAGTAACCTCATTTCCATTCTAAAGTCTGAACCAATTCCATGACAAGTGAGCAAACTCCATTTGCTGATAAAGACCTTGAGATGTGGTTGAAAGCTCTGTAAAAAAAACTAGCAAGTGGACCTTGAGTTAAGATTATTTAGTAAAACTACTGTTCAAGAATGAATGTTCATACTCCAAACCTACTCATGGAGCACTGGTAGATTTCAGAAGCCTGAATTTTCTGGGAATGTCAGGCCCTAACTATGTGTGGGAAACAAACCCTGCTCTCTGGTGTCAACTTCCTGTACATGCCTATTACTGTAAACATCTTTTGTCAAAGTCCTGTCACTATATAGCACATTTCCAAAAGTCAACCGAAGCTATCAGCATTATCTCCATCTCAACAACACTTTCTCCAAAACAGAAAATGGGGTTATTTTCTAATAGAGCTGACAAGCTGCTGTTAAAAATGAAATGAAATAAAGCAAGATGGAAGCCTTTGTGCTGGTATTACTGAAAGGGTAAAATCAAAATGTTCCTGTGGCAGAAAAGCTGTTGATTACATTTTGTGGTAGGCCTTTTAATTACAGCTGCCTATTTTCTATAATTATGGTGTAATTCGACAGCAACAATACAGTATATTATAGCAAATTGCAAGTCAGTGAAGCAACCAACACTGCATGGAGGAAGAAAAAAAATGGTGATTTTTTTTTCTCCCTATTGTTGATTTTGAAAATCTCTCAAATTTGCATCTTGGCAGCAAGACCTATTAGTGTTACATTTCAATATGTGTAACGCACACCATCACCAAGACAGGAGCTGTTTTCTCCTCACATGTCACCACACTGTGTTTCACCATGCCAAAGGCCACAGACAAACTGGAGCTTTTAAGGTGACACTTCCTGACAGGACAGCTGCTCACAGACCACCTTCATAAACACTGTTAAATATGAATGCTGCTGATCCGTCATGTCTCCAGGCTGCGTGGCCAGTCACATTCCCTCACGCCTTCACTACTGGAGACAAAACTGTCAACAGACAGATCAATAAATAAGACCTGACTCTGGAGGACTGAAGTGGATGGGTTTGGCCTGATGGATGGGTGTGTAGGATGAGCATGAAACCAACCAGAAAAGAATTAGGCCTGTAGTTTGACAGAGGTGAACTGGTGCAATAGAAGTGTAATGAAATGGCAGGATGTGGGTGTTACAGATAATCTGCTGACAGTTTGCATTTATCCTAATAGCTTCAGTTAATTTAGTCCATGGTCAATATTTATTTCATTACACATTTTACTATGGCCAAAATAAAATTTAAAAATCAATATTTAAATCATGCTTAGGTTTGCGTTAGCATTTGTTGACAATTTGGTTACATCAACCTGAAATTGATTTTAACTGCATTTGAGGAACTAAAAGCAATAAGACTAGCTAGACAAGCATTTCAGGAAAAAAAGAATGTGTGGGACTGTTGCAAGCACTGAGGCTAACCTTGATACTGGTTGAGGTATTGAGGCAGTGGGAGGGAATGAGGGCTTAAAATCCACAATATATAACTCACCTAACTAACTCTATATGTCATCATGATAAGCTTATTCACAGTTGATCAGTGTGGCATACTGAGCATGTTCAATTTTAAATAGAGTTTGTATTGTATACAGGTGCTGAGTTATAAATACAATGGGACTGAATGGGCTTTACTGCACTCTACTGCATTATACAACACGTAATAACTCATAAACTGCACGTCATCAGATTGTGTACAGTTGATAAGTTTTGAAATATGAATGTGAAATATGGGTTTGTACTGTATTCAATAACTTAGCTATAAATACAATAGATGTTTATGACTCTTTTTAAAACTTAATAACTAAGGGAAGGTATCAATAAGCAAAGTGTTAGCGCCCATGTACAAAGAATTATGCAGGACTTGACGCAGGGCCGTCACTAGGATTGAGAGATAGGGGGGGCCTAGCCCCAGGAGTGTGTATTAGAATGAACGCCCTATGCTATTTCATCGCACCTACAAAGGCTTCGTCAATTAATTCATTATTTGAAGAACATTTATCGCAACCTGTTATATGGATTACTTTCATTTCCTTCAGGATATCTTCTTTTTATTAAAAATAAGCCTAAATCAGTTCATTAGAGGCGTCTTATGTTTATGAAGAAAGATGTTTGCAAATATATCCATTAAAAATTAAATATGTTATATTTCCAAATAAAGCTATTTATTTCAGTCTAATGCACTGAACAGGAGGAAATGTTGTGGTCCTTTTATTTAATTAGTTTAATTACAACTAGCTTAGTTCAAAATCCTCGTGAAATCTGACAATAAAGAACAAATGAATATTTCTCAAACATTTATTCTGCCAAATGAGTATACAAGATATGTTAACCTTTTGGGGGACACTTACTTTTCAGAGCACATATCAAACAAACAAATGGGCTTAAACTGATAGTGAAGTTTAACATTTCTGTGCTATTTCAAAACCAGCCTTCATTATTTAATTGCTTGCTACGGGATGAGTTAAAACACAAATAAAAAAAAAACTAAGGAAGGTGCCATGCATTTGGTCTTAGCCTACTTAGTTTAGCCCAAAATAAAAGTCGTCATAAATGTACAATAACATCATAGGAAAGAAGCATATGTTATGGAACAGAGGAGGTGTCTTCAAGATTGCCAGAATTAAATATGAAATAAGGGCATAAAGGGCATGAATATAAGACAACTCCTTAGGGGAAAAAAACACCTAGGTCGAGTTTGAGATGCATTACACGTGGGCCATCACTTGCTGTTTGTTTTGTGTTTTTATCCAAGCTTGATTAAATGCATATAAATATGGGGATTACTTTCTTTTCTACTTTTCACTCTTGGCCAAGTTCAGCGGTCACAAAGTTTTGAAACTTTTTCTACGGTTCCGATTCAGCTTATATGTGACATTTGCAACATTTTATCATTTTTAACTCGAGGAAAGCGTTGCTAAAGGCCCCCTAAAATGGACCTAACGACGTCCATGACTTGACGTATGAGTCATTTTAGTAGCATTAATACTAGGAGATGTGATAAGTGTCTTTAAAAAAGTCACTTTTTCCAGGTAAATTTGAAAACAACACAAAATTATGTTCCACAAATGCTTTTTAAGCTACAGGTGAGCAAATAAAAGGCACAAAAGAACAGTGAAAAGAAAAAGTATGTAAGACAGCTTCACAGCAATCAGCCTAATCCATAACAAACACTAATATTGCTATTTTTGTGATTTCCAATATCCACTGCAGAATCAGTTGTGCATTAACAACCACATGAAGCTAAGAGTTTATATATTTTTTAGATACTAGATTACACTTATTGTGCATCTTGTGTATACTTTGCATCGCGTTGTTTTCTTTCTGGCCACTTACATAACTACATGTGGGAAAAAAAAGACATATTCCCTTCATGATCAAGTATATCTTGTTTGATTGATATTGCTATGGATGTAACAAACAGCTTGATGTATTAATATGTCGCTTTGCTTATGAATATACTACTATATTTATTATACATTTTGCAAATGCATTAATGTGAACTGGAACATACATCAGTGTTGTATAACCAAAGAATTTATAGCCTAGATGGTCTTTTATACAAGGACACAAAACTCAACAGGAAAAGGCATACAAAACTAAAACTGCAAACAATGAACAGAAATACCATTAAAAAGTCAAGAAAAGCCCCTACTTATTCCTGACTACACTGATCCCTCTGTTACAAACTGTTACAACTTGATGTACATGATCCCTGTCTTGATCCGTTTTGAGTTCCACATATTGATCCCCTTGACAGAGAATCAGCGAGTCTGTCCAAAGGAGGTTTTTTTAAAGGGCACTTTTGCCTGTGTTACTGAGCCATATTATGTCTAACCTTGACAGGCTTGATTACTGTAGAAGCTGCTTTTGACCAGAAAGTTGTAGTTGATCCTAGTTGAAAGGATCATGGAGCACAGTGTCTGATAAGTCTAAATGTCTGAAACAGTATTACCAGATTCAACAGCTTAGTGTGGATGTAGTCTTCTTTCCAAGGTAAACAGAAACTTTTACTATGAATACAAACAAAATCCTGCACATCAACTGTTAATTTGATCAAGCTCAATTCAATTTCAAAAGGTCATTTCCATTTCAAAAGGAAGTTTTGTATGTGTAAACAAATTCAATTTGATCAAACTCTATTTTTAAAGCAGACTGTAGTTCCATATTATGAGATACAATTCAATTCAATTTTATTTATATAACGCCAACATATAACAGAAGTTATCTCAGGTAAATTCAGGTTTACAAAATTCAAATTCAATACCTGCCAGCAGCACAAATATCTGCCCATAACCAGCAGTATCAGTGAGTCACTCATCATTTCCCTCTGCATCAGCCATCAGCATACTAATGTATGTGTAGACAGACAGGCTGGCTGAGAGGAGGGCGGCCCCTCAGCTCTGTCTGATGATAAATATCCTCCTTGGTGTATGAATGATGACACATATTCAAAGAATCCCAGCCCTCCCCTGCTCTCCATTTTATTGTCCCATTCAGCCTGGCTTGGTGAAATGAAGGCAAAGAGTGGTTGTCTTAGACCATAACTCCTGTCATAACAGCCAGTCAGGTGGAGCCCCCCCTGCTGCATTCAGCAGGCGTGTCGGGACTCATCCTTGGCTGATGACTTCACACACAGGCGGTGTTGTGAATCTGCTCTGGAGGTCCGCAGGCTGCACTGTTGTACCTCCGGTCACTGCTTCTACAATGTGACAGTGGAGGGCTTTAACAAGAGTTTCGTCTGTTTCATCATTCATGCTCTTAGGGCTCAGTCACACCAGCATTTATGCCGGCAACATTTCAAACCCTATTGCCAGACAAGAACCTGATACTGGACACTTTTGCAAAACCCCAGTGTTTCTTTTTTTTATTTTGCCTTTCTGTGCATGGCAACTGCAGGAAGGTTGGGGTTAGGGAAAGATAGTGGTTGGGGCAAATAAACTATAGATAAGGTTAGGTTAGGGTTAGGCAATTCAAACAGCCGGTTAAAGAAATAGTTCTACATTTTGCAATATACGCTTATTTGCTTTCTGGCAGAGAGTTACATGAGAAGGTCACCTCGCTCTCATGTCTGTCTGGTAAATATAAGGCTACAGCCCTCAGCTGTTTAGCTTAGCTTAGCACAGAGACTGGAAACGGGGGGGGAGCTAGCCTAGCTCTGTCCAAAGGTAACAAAATCCACCTACTGTACCAACAACTCTAAAGTTCCCTTATTAAACACTATATTTCATTTGTTTAATCTGTACAAAAAAACTGAGTAAAAACAAGTGTGGCATTTTACAGGCAGTTATGTGACTAAATATAGATACTGGGCTGAAATCTCACACCAAAATCAATGTATGTCATTGTAATGGCTGCAATCGCTCATGAAATCAAAGTAAATTTTGCCTGAGCTTTTGCCTAGAGTTCAACTTTGACACAGAAATTTGTACGATTGACAAACTGCAAACGGTCATGAAAGTGCTGACCTTTGAGCGAACAGAGAACTGGAGGGTCCCAAATGGTGGAATCTCTACTGAATGAGCTACAACATCTTGCTGTGCCACTTTTCTGGTGTGACCGAGCACACTTTATGTTAATGTGCCACCAGAGGCGATAGCTGGTAATTGGTGTTTGATTGAAAAAAATGTGTGCGTAGAAATCCAATTTGTGCCACGACATACAGAGTGACTTCTTGTTCAAGAAATGGTTTTCATCACAGTTGACTAACACAACGCTAAAAATGACAAGGGTGCAGCAACTCTTTGAAAGAATCTGAAGTTCATTATGAATCACATAGGCTTTACAAAACCCTGAACAATCCCTTTAAGGATTTTCTTTACAGCTGCTGAATCAGAGAGGCCCCTTGATGAGCAGTAGACTCTGAGAAAATGCTGCGGGGAGCCTGTAACTGGCCTCTGAGGCTGCACATCACTGACTGCTTCACAGCAAAGGAGGATTCTGATATAATAAAAGGAACCTCAAAGCAGAATATTTACATCTCTTATTTATGATCGTTTACTATTGCTAACATTTAAGTCATACATTTCTAACATTATCTAAAGAACTTGAATCACTTGTGAAAATATAACAACAAGGCAGAGAAAAAAACAAATTCAATTTTAAATGTCCACAAAGAACGGGACATGTGAGGGATTAAGCTCAACACAGAGCCCAGTTATGGATGACACACTAAATAACAGAGGCAGGGAAATAAAATGGTAATAAATTCCATCTATTTTGAACTCTGCTTCTGAAGCTTGTGGTAGAGGGAAGGGTCTTTGAATTCCTACATCAAAGAGGGAAGGAGGACAGTGAAATGCTCTCTTCATAAGGCAACCAAATTACCAGTGTTAATGGCAACTTCAGCTTGATCTCCATCCAGACGTGGCCAAAGGGTTCACATAGACTTCAGACATCTGAATGTACATACATTCATACACGTGTGTAAGCATATATTTTCCTTGTGTATGTCTTTGGTAGCGGTTTTGTGTCTCTGTGAAAACAAGACACCTCTCTAAGCTCCTTGTGAAGTATTCATTAGAAAGACAAGAGCACACAGAGCCTCAATGCTATTCAATGAATACATGCAACCTCACACAATAACCTGGCAAACAAGCTCAAATCTGTAGCGCAAACTACACAAAGGCGGGATTAGCTCCATTAGCGCAGGAATCTCAGAGGCAATTAACCTTCCGTAAGCAAAGCCCTTTCTCAGATTCCAGCATGTGGCGCCGAGCAGCAGAGTGGGAGGACAGGGGGGCCGAGTGACGGAGGAGGAGTACTCAATGCTGGGGTCAAAAGCAACATATGATTGGGTATAGAAAGCAGTGATGAGGTGATGACCTATTCCAACAGCTAACACTGGCCCACATGAACCGAGTGGGAGAGGGAAGTTTACTTTCCCTCTGCCCAGCCTCTTCCTCTGCTCCATGCATTCATTTCCAATGCTTTCTCTTTGTTTCTTTAAAACTCTACCACTGAGGGCATGTCCACACTAGATAACGCCTATACATCTCAAAGGTTTTCCATTCACACTTAAACTTTTAAAAACGATCTGAATATCAACACTGAAATGCCAAAACAATAGAACATAAAGTTGCATCAGCACCGCTAATCTGGCAAGAATAGGGTTTGTTGGATCGACTTCTTCAGAATACAGTGAAGTCATTCTGTCCAAATCTCTCTCTGTTTTCCTCCATCCAGCTGTTTGTTACATCCATAGCAATATCAATCAAACAAGATATACTTGATCATGAAGGAAATATGTCTTTTTTTCCCCACATGTAGTTATGTAAGTGGCCAGAAAGAAAACAACGCGATGCATATGCTTGTGATTCTTGTCATATTTCATTTTGGTTTAATTCATTCAGGTTTAATTTTGGAAATTGTTTGGAAGCAGTATTTTGACGGGGATGCACTGTGGAGTTTAGCAGTGGAAGCTTCTAAAACATATTAAAGACAACACTTAGTTTTCCTCTTTCTTATAGGCTTTATGTGTAACACACAAGTGTTTGTGGTGGGAAAGAGTTTTACTCTTTCTTTTTTTTTCAGTAACCAGTATTTTGGAGCTTGTATATTCCTTCATTATGAAAGGACACATGGTGAAATAGGTTGTAGTAACATGTTGGACAGCCAGTCAGTAAAGTCTGGATTCTTTAAACTAACAACTTAGAGGCTGCAGAGGACTATGGGATTAGCTGTATAGTGTGGTTGACATGGAGGCACTGCCCCGGACAATCTGCACAAATTGGTGGCTAAGATTGACTTATTTTTTCCATTTCAGTTTGAAAGTATAAAATAACTATGAACTATGAAATTCTAAATTATTCTTCTTTCCCTCAACTCTGTAAAAGAACTAATCTTCTCCAAGGAAATTTCAAAGCTTTTTTTTTTCTCAGATACAATTAAAAACGTATTTTATAAGCTATTTTTAGACTCGGTATGTTTTAAACTGGCTACTTTTAGGCCAAAAAATAACACTGTAAATAAATAAAGGCACTAATGGACATGTTTCACTATTCTCTGACATTTTACAGACTGAAAAATTGATAAGTTAAACAGGACTGTTTGATCTGAGTTGGGTTTTTTTTTTGTTTTGTTTTGGGTTTTTTTACACTTAGTTATTGTACCACTCAGATGTTAGTTGTATGAACTTGTTTAACTTGCATGGTGCCTTATTACTTCATCATCTAGATGTTTGCTCACAGGGTTCATGTAATGTGCGTCTTAAGTATTTGTGGATTTGTTCATTTCCCCTGAAGCACTCTACTACTCTACAAATAAGATGAATATTAAAACTATTATCACAAGACTTTATTAATGAAAATCTGTTTTAGTTTAACTCTTACAGAGGAGGCTGTGTGAAGCATGTAGGAGGGTTAAAGCATCAAACAAGGACAGCCAGAAGAACTCTGTATGTTTCTGCTGTGAATCACACCGGACTCAAAGTTTCCCTCCTGTAGGGGAAGTGAAGTATTTGGTGTACTCTGTCTTGTTTGCTCATTCTTCTCTCTCTGTCTCCCCTGCTTGCTATTTGTACGAGTGTGTAAGTGCACAGACCCTCATCTGCAGAGAACAACTCATCACTTAACAACTCATTGTTGTTAAGTGCAATCCATGAATCCCACAATTAAACCAGTGATAGGTTGATATTCAGATATTTGAAAATAATCAAAGCCACATTCAGAGTTATAAGAAAAAAACTGAAGTCTGAGAAGGCATGTGAGCAGGTGGCCACGTTCAGTATTAAACCTACAGCAAGTGCTTACCTGCGTCAAGCTCCATGGAAAAAAGTATCCTAAGGAGAATTAGTGCTGGCAGCCTTCAGACAGAACAATTCCCCTACAAAACCCATAAAACAATTCTTCTCCAAGCCGACGGCGCGCTAAGCCCGGAGGAGGTGTGCAGCTGCTGAGGTCAGACACAGGTAGAGGCTTCAGAGCTCTGTAGCCGCGTGATTGATTTGAACGCAGGTCCTTGTGGCTGGGAGCGCAGGTCAGAGCTGCTGATCTCTCCTGGGAGTGAAGAGCAGTGAACAGCCTGCAGCTCTGCGAACAGGGCCGGCCAGCCAGCAGCCAATGTCGACGTGCATGATGTCACAGGTGTTGGGTTTCATCTGGAAAGGCGGGCTCTGCTCTGGTGGGAAGCTAAGCTGAGGGTTTGGCCCAGCTCAGGTAAGACAGACCCCTCCCTCATGCCTTACCTGGTGTCAGCAGAGGACAGCATTGGGAGGGGGGTTATTTGGAAACAGATCAAGTCTCTAATGGGTCAAACTTGGCTTTTAGACTCATTAGCACAAAAAGCCTTTGGCAATAACGTCAATAACAGGACACACAACACCTCCACTTCACAGTGATGAGGTCCAAAAATCAGAAATGAAAGTTAATTTTAAGAACATGTGGCATCAGCTTTAAAGGTGTGTCACATTTAAGAGCTACTCAGTGTATCTGAATACTTGATTAAATTGGTTAAATGCTCCTATAATTACAATTTCAAATAATCTATGAACTTCAAAGAGTTAGAGAAGTGTTTCTATGTCATTCACACACAAAAGCCCAGACCACCTGGGCTTAAGGTGGCAAATGCGTCAGAAAAGGGACATAACTTCTTGCATAAAACACCTTTACCCATACATTGCAAACAACAGCCCTGTCTTCTTAAAATGATGTTTATACACAACTGATTCGAAACAGAAAATACATTTTGAAAGAAACCATGTTTTGAAGATTTTTATCAATATAAAAAGAAAGTGTATTTAGTAATTAGTAATTAGTTAAATGTTCTTACCTTTCCTGCAAAACCTTCACTGTCAACGTATTTTATTTGTTTTCCTTCAATATCTGCTTGTGGCAACTAAAGCATGATTAAGCTCTTTTATGGTTATGTTTCAGCCACTCAATAAACTTACAAAGTGGGAGTAGCAGCTGGTTCTGTAAGAATTCTCCCCCACTCTGAATTCCCATTTCAGATTTCTCTTTTCATGATATCCTCAATGCTACTTAACACAGAAACTTGTGATGCTCCCAGATGATATTACAATCCGATTGGTTTATGTTATGGCCATCTGTCTGAATTAATTTGGCAGAAAGCTCTAAATACTGCAATTGCTATGAAGAAGAAGCCAGTCAGAGGCGCGGCTCAGAGCTGTAGTGAATGCTTCGTTGTTGCAGTTGGGAACAAAACAAACACCTGTTTCGAATGTTATCACTCAATTGAATGGGGGTTATCAGCCTCATAGATATGGCTTAGAAGGGGTCTGCTACGTCACCTTAGGCTTAGGCAACAAAACTACTTGGTTAGGTTTAGGAAAAGATCGTGTTTGGGTTCAAATAAGAACAGAAGTCACGTGATGTAAGTGACGTGGCATAACGTTATATGTACGCTAACTTAAAACTTTAAATAAGTCAGCGTTGCCTTTTGGTTTCACACGGAACACAAACCCCTTCTAACCCATATCCATTAGGCTGATAACCACTGATAACGCCCATTCAATCGAGTGATAACATTTGATCCTGCTGATTCTAATTGACCTAGAGTTGCAAATTGTCATATTTAGCTTCCATCCGCAGTTAGTGGAGCATAACCAAATTTTGAGCTTTGTGATTGGATGTTTCTTACCAGAAGTCGTAGCTTCCAGCATGCAGTTAAATATGGATGGAATCTTGTCATAGAAACTCATTTTCATGCTTTTTGAATGCATTTTGTCATGTTGCCCTCCATGTTTTGATCAGTGCTTGTCAGGCAGCCAGTATCACAGCCAATAACTGAAGCAAATGGAAAAGTACATAAAGATACAGAACCACTCGTGGGCAATAGATTCTAGAAAGTAACACTTCCTGCATTGGAAGAAAACATTACCAATGAAGCTATGCCAGGGGGCAGTTATGTTTCTTCCAAAACATATTTGCCCAATCATCATCATCATTCAGTCACTCCAACTGTTAAACATTTCCACTGACTACCTGTTCATAACAGGACTGGCTTTAGGATTCACCTCCTGGTCTAATAAAGTGTTAATAATCAGGCTCCAGATTATACAGTACCATGATATATCACATCATATTACACAGTATATCTGACATGCTCCCAGGTTATTAATCCAACACATTTCTCAGTTCTTAAGACTCATGTCTCACAGTTTGTTTTGTATGTGTCTCTGTGTGTGTTGTGTCTGTCTGGCTGCATCTATGTTTGAACTTATTTTCATTTTGTAGAGCGCATTTTGTTTCTGTATGAGACTGTGCTTTACAAATACGTGTGAATTTGAACTTTAAACCCCACCTCAATTAGAAGAAAAGACTATACTCATTTTCAGGCCATAACAGCTGAGTAGATCACCGACATAATGAAAACAACAACTTACAAGTCCCTCCTCTGTTCAGCCACTAAAAGAAATGAATGCCAACACTAAAGACAATGACATCATCACTCACTGACAAAAGATTGGCAGGATTTCTCACAATTATAGTTAGCAGTAGTAGTATTGATACTGATTGGATTGGTATTGATTTGGTCCAGAATGGAACTTCAGCAAATGAGGGCAAAAGGAACAGCAGCATAGCCCCTATACTGTACAAGTCTCTGCTTGATTGACAGGTGTCACAGCCTATCACATTCAACCGTGGTGGCTGCTGCTTGCACACTCCATCCAGGCTTCTTCACCAAGATTTCTGGCTCCAGTAACTGACAAAGATGGTGGCCAGCAATAAACCTGAAGCTACCATTTAAACCTCACACTATGAGTGACATCACAGATATTCAGTTTCAGGGTTCAGTTTAGCACTGTTAAAAGGACTGAGTACAAGTTAAAGACACAAAATCTATTTAAAATCATATTTATTTATTAATGCACACTATGGATCAGCTTCCATTTACAAAAGTGATTTTATCACAGCAGCACCTGGTTGCTTCAAGACAAACAAGTCAGTGGCAATAAATCCATCTGCAACAAAGAACATCTCTTTACCTCTGCTGTGGCTGCTCTGACAGGGTATCCATTTCAACTTAACATCACAGAGCACATTTTCAAAAGCCTGCCAGCTCATGTTTCTCATAAAGATTTATCATTTCAGCAAAATGAACCCCTGCAATTTCACAGGGTCAAAAGACACATCAAACGAGCTGTAGTTCCCCCAGAAAGTGAGCGGCCACCTGGTAGAGGAAACTGGCTGCAATTCCTTTCCCTTCATTCAGTTACAAAGAGCCGCTTGGCATCTGTGATTAGTGATGTGAGCTGCCTGTTAATAACCCTCTGAAATCATAGATTCAGAAACAAAATGTGTCAGGCTGAACACAATAATACTGGAAGTGAACTGAAGCCTGAACTTCAAACTTCAAAAAGACTAGGTCAAAAACTATATGGCTGGACCATGTATGGTGAATATGCTCCTGAGGATGTAATTGAGGACTGTCCGTGCCTGTTCATTTTGAAAGAGCAACGGCCAATGGGGCAACTCCAACACTAAACAGACCAATGTGGAAAGACTTTAGCGTTTATAGGCAGGCCTGCTTTGCTGCGGTCCAGCCAAAAATTGGATAAAAAAGGTCTTGAGGAAGCATTGAGGCTTAGTCAGCTACTCTGCAGCTGGGCGCAATGCATCACTTTTCTCCTCCAGGAAAGAGCTCTAACAACCCCTTTGGGGGGGGGCTGCTCATATGAAACTTCTGTCTGAATGCCAAGAAGACACATGGACTCTCCTCCAAAACGTTTACGCTCTCTGAAATCAGCACATTGTTCATATAATAATGCTGTTTTTCTGCAGGACTGCTCTACACGCAGCCCTATGAGAAGTAGAGTTGTGAGTGCAATGTTTTTTGTTTAAATCCCAGACCTGACTGAGAAAATCTGCTCCACCTATTGATCGGTTGGTCAAAGTAAACAAACGGCACATCGTCATATAACATTAGGTCAATCAGTTTATCATTTCAAAGAACCACCTCATCACCACAGAACAATGGGTAACCAAACTAGAGCTAGACTAATAAATCCACCAGGCAGATATTAGCTTATGGGAGATATATTGGTATCAGTGTATATGTTGGCTGATAAGTAACAAGAAATGTCAGTACACAAATGCCAAACTAGGTTTGGGGTCATTTAGAAACAGTGTCTCCATTACAGAGTTTGACCACCAGAGAGTACTGACAAGTTTATCTTTACACTGCAAAATGTCCCACTTAGTATGTATCTTGGTCACAATTAAGCAAAAAAAAAAAAAACACAAAAAAATCTAAGGGATCTGTATTACGATTGTATGTTTATGTTAAAAAAAACATCAGCTGACATATAAAATTTTCTACATACACAAATTCTGGGATTAGTACATTTGAAGCTAAGTAATGCAATCTACCATAAAGCACATTTGATCAGGCATTCTAATACAGCTACCATTATGGGATAACTCAGCACAGCTGTTGACTGAATGGTGTTGCTGATGTAACCTGACTGGTCACAGCATGTCTCTATAGCTTCTACCTGAGTCCTGTTTACATTTTATTAAAAACTTAACAAGTGTCTTCAAGGTCTGGTTGTTACTGGAGAGGAAATCCTATTGGTTAACTCACTTTGCTTCATTCTGTCTGTAGTTCACAAAGTGAAAATGACATGCTTTATATCACCCTATGAAACCAGTGAGTGGTCAACAGATTACTGTTAGAGGATGACACCAAGAAAGTTCAATACAAAAATGGACACAGATTTCTTCACATTTAAAACTCTGCTTTGACAGGATGTCCAATCCTCTATTTGTATTCATTGGACAACATTCCTATTCTCCTATTTGCTCACAATTGCATATGTTCTTTTTAATTAAGTTTTACATTAACGTACATCCACAGGTTTTTAATAGACAGCAAATATCTTTACATGGATATGGAGAGAGGAGGGTGTCAGTGTTCCAGAGGTATAACAACCATGTTGATAGGATGTTCTGGGCCTTATTACTGTCACAAATGTATTTATATTTTAAAATGAAAAGACTATTTTCATGGATTTTTTATTTGAGATTAATATGTTTTGAGTTTTTACCACCAGCATTACTATCATGTTCTGATTAGTGAAAACATGTTTTTTTTAATTATGCTGAACATTGTGGTGAATCTGCACCATGGAAAGTCATTCTGCAGTAGCTACTAGCTTTTCCTGTTTGGGCTTTAACCATAGATGTGCAGACAACATTCACTAGATTAATTTTGATACTGAAGAAATCATCATGATTAAGAGGCCAGATCTGAAGTTATGGCGAACACTTTGATTGGATTTAATTTATGGACTTTTATGCTCGATGGACATGAGAATACCCCTATCACTGTAAAGAGCAAGTTGCGCTGCAGTATGTATAAGTGTTCTATACGTAATATTGACAAAATCAGATTTGATGTTTGCTGTGATGGATTTCACAACAAGCAAGTTTGTAGAGTCTGGTATTTCATATTGTACAGAAATGACAGGAAACAAACAGCTGCTGCAGCAGTATGAACAACACATCCAAATATGTAAAACTGTACAGAAGGCATTCAAAAATAGTCACATGTTAAATTATTTGTAGTTACAAAGCTAAAACCTGCAAAACACTGGTATGGTCCTTTTAAATATGGCTTTCCTGCTTGTGTTAAAGAGGTACCTTCTCCTCTATCAACCATTGCTGATTTCTACCTTCCCTGCTCTGTCTCTTTTGCTGTATTTTAACCCTCATACCATTTGCAAGTATTTACCATGTAGCTAAAAGCCAGAATGAGAAATTACTTCACAGCTTGAAACACCAGACTGAACCATATATACTCATCAGGGGAGTGATCTGAAGCATTATGTGCTCAACTCTTTTGAATGTTGAATGCTGTTTTCGTAATTGAGCGTGATTCAGTATAGTTCTAGTAGAGGAGAGGCTGACATTCTGTTCCACTATGCACAATCCATAGATTATGACAGTTCTTAGATCACTAGCAACTTTACCCTCTAATATGTTCTCACTGTATCTTTCAAAATGGCATAAAAGAGGTACAATCTATATACCTTACATTTTCGTTCAGCTCAGCTGCTCTCTATTTTTAGTCTGAGTGTTCTCATTGTGACATGGCAGTGCTTAATATAGCCTGTTGTCTGAATACTACAGCACACAGGCACCATTTAAATACAGTACGTATCCAAAGTCTCTATTTGTTCCAGAAGATGTCACATGAATATGACATAAAAATGGTAAAAAAAAATATCTAAACACACTGATGCTTCTCTGAAAATGCTGATAAATGTGCAGGCTTCCATCAGGCTCAGACAATAAAAGTCAATTGAATTTTTGTAGAGTCTGATTCAAGCATTTTTATTTCACTAAACTACAGTTCATGCAACAACACGTCTGGAAATGCATTATAATAAAAGGCATCTAGTTTTGTCTGTTTATTCTTGAGACCTTTACACAGACGTGGCAAGATAGTGCATACCCCCATCCCAAATATAAATCAGCTACTGTGAACACGATGCCAGGCTAAATTAATTCATGTGAAAGTGAAACAAAATGGCAATTCAGTCAAATTATCACAGTAGCTACACAAATGGAGACAAAACAAAGCAAAACACACAACATAACAACAGATATGTTTTTCTTTTTGCAGTTTTCCATGTTGATAAAGGGTTAAAATGTACTGATCTCCCTGACTGTATAGTGAGAGTACAGCATAATTTTCTGTTTGTGAGGGTGACTGTTTAGTTAATGGTAGGAAGACATTCTGCAGTGAGGACATTCTACCACTAATCTGTGTGGTTGTGTTGCCTTATGACATTAGTGAAGTCACAGACTCTGGAGATTTATGCCTGAGCAGTGTGATGTGTGAGTGCCATTATCCTCTATAGAATGCATTAACATTTTCTTTCTCTAATTACAAATACAGCCTCTGTTCATCAGCAGATAATTAAAGGTCTGTCTAAAGGTTTCCTGGTAGCTGTCTGACAGCCACACACAATGCTTTGTGTGCTGCTGTTCAATCCAGGGAGACTTGACAATCTGTCCAATCACACCTGCTTTCCCAACACTCTGCCTCCCACAGATGTTAGTTCTACAAGATTTGTTGGATAAAGTGCTGCTCTGGACATAGAAATCTAAACACACAACATACAAATAAGCATGTGAAATCACTACGCTGCTTTTAGTGATTTTTCTGAGCAGTCGATAGCTATTTTACATGGACATGGACACTCTGGACTGAAGCCAAGTAAAAACAATGGTAAGAGAGAAGGTAGTGCTTTTGCTACTCACTGCAACAATGTAAGCTAGCTTTACTGAGACATACCAGGAAAGCAAACCGCAAACTCTTCCCACTTTGGTCTGATCAGACAGACATTAGCGCGATGTGCAAAAACCCAGGCTCTTCCTTCATTTCAACGAGGCCACTGCATTTACACATTGGAAGGTGTGCTCTGGTAAAAGAAAAAGAAAAAAGTTGAACCCTGGCTCAAATTTTTGCACAACACAACGTGACCCATGTGGTCCAGCAAACCCCCTGTGCTGTCCAGTGAAACATAGGAAAGTGGTGATAATTGCAACACAAGTATTAAAATGATTGTTGACATGTTAAATTGATATAACTTGTAAAATCCCATCTCACAGTATTATAAACCTATAAGAAATTTTTTGGCTTCTGATAGGCCCTCAAACTCTTGGATCTATTACCCAAACCAACCTTTCTGGATTCTATTTTTATTTTTAACGTTCCCTTTTAAAAAAGTCCTTTTTACTCCAATATCTGCATGTGGCAACTATGTTGGTTCAGGTATGGTTAGGATTAGCCAACTAAAATACTTGGTTAAGGTTTAAAAAAGAACATTGATTGCAGGTCTGAGAGGGGACACATGAAAGTCAGACGAGAGAGATTTCCTGTCCAGTAAAGACCAGCAAGGCCCATCCAAACCCAGCTTAGACTACACTATTTCAGCCAGCTCTAACTGGTCCAGGCTGGATTTTTCTTTAAACACAGCCTCCTGATTTCCTCCTGTAAGGTAATTATTCCCTGTACACCTCAGCATGAGACAATCTGATATTCAGCATCTTTGTACTCCATGTTTGTCAGTTGTGAGTATTAATATTTAGAAAATGGACATGTCAGCACATGTGAGGGACGATGCAAACCACAGAATCAGATGGCCATAAGCCTGATGAGAGTCTTGATGTGTAGGGAGGAAGCAGCAGCCCGGTGATGTGCTCCTCTGCTAATGCTCACAATCTAAGCCCATAACCTGCCACATGACTGACACAGCAGGCTCCTGTATAATTCTTCTCACACAGTCAAAAGCACTCCTAATACATAATAGGAATCCAAATGTGTTCATCTGTGGCAATCAGTACCCCCTCTCCACAACACGCCTGATGATCTGTGCTGATGTTGTTTTCTAGTGCTTCATAACACCCACATAGTCCATGGATGTGCCATCCCAGGGGCCACAATGATGAGGTGATAACAACCCACATGTTTGTAAGAGCTGATGCTGCAGGTAGGCAAAGTCACAGTGAGCTCCACATGTACTCATACTGTCTGGGCTATCTGCCCCACCATGAGAGAAGCTGCATTTATTCACCAACAAAATGAGATCTAATGACAAGAGCAGCTGCAACAGTAAGGCATATTCCAAGGGATGTTTCTGTACTGCTGCTGATTGCTGATTCATAACATTGTGATCAGCTGATCACTGGTTTCATACAGTAGCTGTAACCAATGTGAAAACAATTTATACATGTCATTATACTAAATAATTATTATTTTTATTATTATTATACATACATATAATGTTTGTGTGGGGCTGATGAGAAAGGCTTTTGTTGAACAGGCTCTACCTTCTGTTTGAATTGCTCCCATGAAACAAGTAAAATAAGACTAAAGGCCATCCCACACAGGTGGAAAACATCTCAGCTACTGTATCATGACTGCTTCTGTCTGTATGCTGCAGGTGTCAGTCATGTCAAATGAAACACTACATGAAGTGGCCAGTGTGTTGCACTTGAGGAGTATTTAGCCACATTTGCAGCTGTGAGGCTGTAATGCTCATTGTAAAGAAACTCCGTTGGCAAGATGGATAAATGCTGAGATCCAGAGGTTGTTTTAAGTGCATGTACTGTACTGTGCAGGTAGTGGTTGGTAAGTTGTTACATCATTAGTAAGGGACTGTATGAAAATTATACCATCCTATATTTATATTTTTTTCTTTCCTTGTGAGATTTATTGTAAGAGAAGGCTTTTGTGCGCTACAGGTCATAAAGGTTTGTTTGGCCATATGCAGAGGACAATGATCTCTGTATACAACCCCGTCTCCTAGAAATTACATTTCCAACTAATTTGCAACAGCAAATACGTCTTGAAGGAAACATAATACTGTCAAATTACATTTTCTCTTAGCATAAAGACGAAATTATGTTGATTAACATATTGAAAATGTTGATACTGAACATATCAGTAAAATGTTCACTGACAACTTATTTCATTTGTTTTCCGCCAAAATATCATATCACCATATCCTCTCATAGTCACTATAACATTACTAAACTTTTGTATGGTTATGTTTAGACACTGGCAGCACTTGGTTAAGGTTAGTGATAGATCATGATCTGGTTTAATACAGAAAAGGTCTGCAGTGACTCGAATCACAGCGTGATTATCAACATTTAACTGAAACCATGATCTTTCCCTAACCTTAACCTTTTGTTGCCTGAACCTAACCACAGACAGGAGTCTGAATGCGACCCCCAATGGAATGCGAGTGTAGTAACTGGGAGACACCATTTTGTTTCATCTTCTAATGTGGAGTACACAGTCTTTTTTAGCAGTTTTAGTTATTTAAGGTAGAAAGAAATTGTACCAATGCACTCCATTGCAGTTTTTCTCTTAGTCAAGGGGAGGCTCCAAAAAAAAATATCAATAATGCTGGGAAGCACCACCCCCAATAATGTTTGTACAGTCCCTAATACATTTGTATATTCACTGTAGAAAAATGTGACTGCCTTCGCCGTTTTCTTAATTGGTGTCTCTAAAAGCCAAAACTACATTTCCCATACACCCTGTTGGTTCATGTTCCCCTTCTCATCCCTTGCTTTGGCTCCACTGAAAAGAACAAACATATTGGAACTTTTCCACTAAAGAAACACTGAGGTGCTGTTCCTGTTTTGTGCCATTACATTAGAGAAAGCTTAAAAACGCAGGCTTTAAAAAGGAGTGCTTAGGAAATTGATATTAAAATGTCAAGGTGTTCCAAAAAATTAACCTGCCTCTAATTTACATAACTGACTAATATCACTGTGCAAAAATGAAATGAAAATGAATTGTAACACAGCAAATCAACAATCATCAAACGGATGTATGTGGTGACGGTGTATGCTTAGCTCTGGAAAACAGTCATAGTGATGAATGTAAAGCCAGGCTGTTCCATTTGTTTCCATTACTTATCAGCTGTGTTTGCACAGGGACAGGATGAATAGGTTATTCAGTATCTTGATTGGGATATCATCTATACGTCAAGCAGATGTGTTTGTTGTCAGGGTGAGACACCTAAACAAATTGATCAATGGAAAGTGAACCGAGTGAGAAAGAGCTGGTAAAGCTGAAGAAATTCTCAGCGACTACATGTGGTGGAATTCAGAGGAGGCACAGATGGGAGATGATGTGTTTGATCTCTGTTCAAGGCAATGCATTCGTCAACTTTTGAAGGTGATGCAACGCTCAAAGGTTTACTTCCCACTTCTCCTACATCATCTCATCATTCACACTAACACGCTGCTGGAAAAGAACGTATGGGTATCAGGCTCAGGCAGCATTTATTGTAATTGTGGATTTTGATGTCAATGAACTTGTTGATCCTACAAACCAG
Source organism: Macquaria ambigua (assembly GCA_008360985.2). Taxonomy (NCBI): domain Eukaryota; kingdom Metazoa; phylum Chordata; class Actinopteri; order Centrarchiformes; family Percichthyidae; genus Macquaria; species Macquaria ambigua. The sequence goes on along the minus strand of VMKM01000651.1, from coordinate 57,516 downwards.
ACTACATCAGCATCAGTGCAGAACAATGCAGTGGTTTTCTATTGATATTTTAGTCAGTTCATTTACTCTCTAACAGAAATTGACTGCTAAACCCCTCCCTCAAACAACAATTCTCCAATCATAGCTTAGCAACAGTAGCTAGGTATGAAAGTTGTGGGAAGCTTTGGGTTTCTTAACAGGCTGAAGTGGTATATTTAGGGGTTATCACCAGCTTTTTTTGTGTGGCTACAGGTTACACTTCTGACACTTCCACTGTGTGGGAGTCTGCTTTATCAGAGTTTAAGCTAACATTAGCATCTCTGTCCTGCTTTTTATTGGATTTAGGGAAGTTCTGATCTGATCTGAGTTGATTTCTGATCAAAATAACTCCCTAAAATCTCTTATATAATTAAAGGGAAAATAATTAACCTATGCTGGAAGATGCCTCAAATATGTAATGTCAACATCCTACAATAGCAGTCCAGAGGCTTTGTTGCAGCTGCAGGACCTGACTGTCTTTCTCTGCTTATTTGCCTTATTCCCCCAAACCAGCACAAGACAGATGAGGCTGCTGCCTGTCCTGACCATGGGGTTGTGGAGATGTGTACACTGATCATTACACCACCGCTAATCCACTAAACACATCACTGTAGCTGGCCAGGCCTGCTTCACCTGCCTGATCACATAGTTTGAGCTTTACATATATATATATATATATCTTGTCTTTTGAATAAAGTGCAGGGCTTACATTAACTGTATTTATGTCTCTCCTCTTTCTGATTTCACAAAGAGACCATGTCATTTTATTTAAGAGTACTGTATGACTGTTGCTTCATATACTTCTTAAGCATTAATAAACAATGCAGCATTGACATGGTATTCATTTTATAGTTTAGACGATCAATGGCTTGCACACATTGCCACAGAGATAACAACAGAGAGAACCCAGACAAGGTCGTTGTCCTGGTGTTGGTCACGTCACCTCCTGTGATCTGTCATCGGCGATGTGTCTAACAAGGTAGCTGGCTGAGAGCAGACAGGTCTGAGGACAGAGCAGCGTGGCCGGGAGGCTGACACCTGTCAAATTAATGTCCTCTGCTACGAGCTGCTCAATAAACTCTCCCAACAGCACCTGATGAAGGATGTGTTCCTGCTGCCCTCATCGATCTCCAGCCCCGGTACAAAACACATCTTACTGCTGTAATGTGACACTGCTCAGCCCTCCCTTTGACATGCTAAACTAATCACACACAACAGGTTTCTGTTTTTATATTTTATATTTTGTATTTTTATATTGGCTTCAATGAGCTGATTTGTGTGCTTGTTCATTGACATTCTTTTTTCTTTTCTTTTTTGTCAGTCCTATGTTTCATTGTCTGTGTGTGCATGACATGTTCTGGCCCTCGTTACTGCTTGTATGCTTGTGTGTGTTCTCATCAGGCCTGTTGAATGATCCAGCATCATGTTGAGGTGTGTGTGTATGTGTGTGTGTGTGTGTGTGTGTGTGTGTGTGTGTGTGTGTGTGTGTGTGCGCGTGTGTGTGTGTGTCTGTTAAAGGATGCTGTCCCTAGGTGCTGTCATGGAAGTGCAAAGTCAGCTGTAATAGTCAACCATATCACTCCTCACAGCGACGTGCCCCCCTCCTCCTGGGATAAAAGCTGCCATATTCTTTCTTTATCTGGACACATTATGAGCAACCCACAAGCAGTGCAATGCTCTTTTGTTTCTTTCTCACTTAAAACACGACTGTTTCTCTACTGTTGCTCCTCCCATTATGTCACAGAGGGAGCAGAGAGTTTGGTCATTCAGTTGGTCCATCCGTCCAAAACCTCCCAATGTATTTGCTCTTTATACTCACGCTCACCATAGGATAAATCCTAACAATTTTATTGCCACTTCTTGTGCCACAATCAGCTTAAAATTTACACTTGTGTACCAGAAATGTCATAATTAGGCAGTTAGCCTCTCGTCCCTTTTGTTCAACTAGTTGTTATATCATACAGACCTTGTACAAATATGTGCTTATTGTATATGTTTTGTAAAAACCTTAACAGCTGGTTTGTAAATTCTGATTGGTGATATACAGTCTGTGTAGTATGCTTTATGTGTCAACACAAATGGTCCTCGCTGGGTGTTTTACTCGCTGACTATGTCAGTTTGTTTGATCATTTTATTACTATTTTATTTTTTTTAGAATTTTCTATTATGTTTTCAATTATGATCTATTCACTAACTGTGCCGTCAAGAACAAATAAAAGCCGGTCACTAATAAGAGCTGGGTAAAAAACAGTGAGGACACAGTGGAAGTGTGGAATTACCTGTCCAATAATGGCTCACATGGTAAATTCAACATAATGTACATTACCAGAGCAGTAATTCAGCACAGAGTCACCACACTGCTTCTCTGGGTTTCTTTTCTCTAACAGACATACTGATTGCTGTTGAGCTACTGTCAATGACACTGCACAGATATTTCACATTAAAAGTCTTCCAGCTGTTTAAAGGGCAGAATAGTAAGGTTGTAATGTGACTTAACCGCAGAAAGTATTGCATGTCATTGTGAGCAGCTTAACACCGAATGAAAAAACAGCAAAGTAGGAATTGGAGTTGGAATTATAAAATGAAAACATTTCTGTTAGGGAAGAGAAAGTGAGAGCAGCAGAGTGGTGAGTATGACATGAGTCACCAAGACAACAGGTAAACTGGCCAAGGTAAATACCAGAAGTAGATATCTGACTAGAAAGCTGAACTTATTGGAGAGTGACAGTCTGAAACTATTAGCTTCCTGCTGATGCAACGTTATAACTACAAAACAAACAGGTGGGCGTCATCCTTGGGCCTGGAGTCATGTTGGCAGGTGTCAGCTCTTACAGCTTCACTGGCTTCCAGTGGAGGGCTGCGCTCATCATATTCAGTGAAGTATTGTTTTTAGGATTTCACAGAAGGTGGGGGAAGTCCATAGTCATAACACCAGAGACATTACACATTATGTCATTTAAAAAAAAAAAAATTGTGGATTGTTTGTGTGCTTGCCTCTACAGGGATAATAAAGATTATCTTGACCTGGAGACAGTGTAGCAAAACACAACGTTCTGTATTCTGGTGCCATGACATGTGCTTATATTCATGATATTCAAACCCTGCTGGATGTGGTGACCCTGGACCTTGCCTCTATGGACACCTTAAGGCCAGAATTTCCACTTGAACACAAGATATGTGAGAATTTCACAGGCTAACTGCACCTCCTGTTTTAATTTATGTACCAAAGAAGAGTACAAACAGTGACAACTGCTGCAATCTCAAAACCTTAGCAAAGGAAACCAAAACATGTTTATGGCTAGATACCACTTGGGATACGTTGGTCTGTCCCTTCACTTACATTGTCACCTACACTTATGTTACATTTCAGCAAAGTCATAAGAATAAGAAGATATTAAACTTGAATCCTATCTGGACAACTTAGTACACCTTCATTTCCTCAATGTCATCCAGTGAGCCTGTCGCTAATAGCCAACACTTACCAATGGCTTCTGTGTTGGACATGACGTGTAAAAGTGTTATAATAGCGGGAATCCATTTATATTCATGAATGCAGCTTTGCTAATACAGAGAGGTCCTCTGGGCGCACGGTTGAGAAGGCACTCTTGTGTGATGCACCACACCTACAGCAGACCAGCAGCATCTCTCTAAACCTGCCAATGCAAAGGTTGTTTGCCCACATGCCATTAACCGGCACACTTCAACAAGCAATAAGAGCTACTCTCAATCCCAGAGCAACGGCAAACTGTGTCTATTTTGACCGTGCCATGCTAGCAGATAAAAACAGACATAGTGAGGGAAACAAGAGCGGTGAGGAAGATAAAGATCGCCTTTTATACTGTTCCAGCTCGCTTACAACTGCTGGCTACCAAGAGGTGTCTTGATAAGGAATTGGTATTCGGACCTCTGAGACTGAGGAGGACAAACACATTACAGTGTTTATGGGCTAATCGATGAAGTCAGACCCTAAGTTTAAGGTTGATACATGTTCAATAAGCAACAGTTCCAGCAATCTGTACAGTAGCTGTTATCATGCATAATTGGGTATGACATCAGACCTATTCGAATCACTGAACAAATCAGAGACGTGGGCGGTGATTCTGAGGTCTGGAACCAGACTACTCGAGATTATACTTTGATTTCGAATATGAGGTTGATTTATCAAAATAATGTCGTCAGAGATGTGAAGACCCTCTACTGGGGCAACCCTGTTTTGGCGAACCAAATTTTAACCTTGCGTACTTGTATTGAGAAAAGCCTTGTTTTTTTGTTATTGTTTTTTTAAAGCACTTATGCCTTTATTGGACAGTGACAGATGCAGAGAGAGACAGGAAGGACAGGACAGAGAGAGGGGATGACTTGCAGCAAAGGGCCTGGGCTGGAATCGGACTCAGTCTTAATTGTACACGCTCTACCAGGTGGGCTACCAGGGTGCCCCAAGAAAAGCCATGCTACTAATATTTGTATTGCATTGTAGGTGAGTCCCTGTAACTGTTGGTTCAACACCGCCATGGGAGAAGCAAGACGTAAAGCACACAGCCTGTCTTGACAGTAGGACATAAAGGCTGCTATCTGAAAATCTCTGTATGGACCTTGAATTGTACTTGAATCAGCTGCCACTTAGTGACCACCAGTAGCCAACAGGGAACTTATCTTTCTGATCCTCTGTTTTCACCTGTCATACAGGTGGTAAACAGGCCTGTGTGCTGGAATGTTAAACTTGGCTGCGGTTCACCAAAGATAAAAAGAAAAAGTGTTTTTGGCCTGTATATTTCAAACTCCAAAGAAGTAGCACAGAGATTCACAGTGATGATATAGGCCGGCTGCAGCTGAACTCCGAACTGCTATCATCAGCCTTGAGTAATGGGCCAAAAACTGGGGTCTCATTTACTACAACTGAGACATCACCGTGACAAATGCTGGGGGGGGTAAAAAGGATGTGATGAAGAGCATTATATGGAAGCAAATCTCTATATATGAGTTTACGGAAGTGATGATAAAATGATACAGATTTAACTTTTTTAAATAGAACAGCTGATAGAATCTAAAATAAATCTACCGGACTAACCACCTAACCTCTTCCTCCTATCTCAAGCAAGCCATGCAATTCTGCTAAAGGTAGGAGCTTCTAGAGTCACCCTAAATACATCCATGAACCGACCCGAACAACACTGCATTGCAGGTTATGAAGCCTTGCCTTGTCTCAAACTTAAATACCTTATATTCCAATTGTAAATAAATAGGGAGAGGGCTGATGGAAAATTCATAGAGCGGAGGGCTGTGCAGCCATGTCGTGATGCAGAGCACCCTAATTTCTGCATCTGAATGCTAGCAGTGTCAGGTAAACTACAGCTAAAACAACACAGACTACTGCCGTCCAGTGTGAGACTGTGGGGAAAGCTGCAGTTTTCATGTGACACACAATGATAATGTTAGATGCAAGTAAAGGCACTAAAACGTGGGATTTTATTATAGGTATGTGTGATCTGGGGTGGCTGCTGCGTTAGACTGTAGTGTGATTGGGAACCATGACTTACAGTATTTCTCATGATTCTAGGTAATGTGTAATTATGAAAATACATCAGTAATAATATTTTTTTGTAATTTTAGAGATGAAGAAGATGCCAAGTCCACCTGCTCCGCCTGCCTAATTTGCATATTGAGATCTAATCACAATGCTGACAGAATCCAGATAACAAGAACACTCATTAATACCAGTTGACAGTGGACCCCGTCATCAGATGTCATTATCCAAATCATATATCCCGATTCAGATCATATGTTAACACCAGGTAGAGTCTTCTCTATGCAGAAGGTGGCAAGTCTGATCTGAGCATGTAGTCCTACAGTGTCAGTTGCAACAACCGGTGAAATATCATCCTTTATGAATGAACCAATGTATTGTTAGAAGTGAGGCCTGATGAAAACACTTAGGAGACACTTAATTGCTTACTGGCATATCAATACACAATTAAGTTAAATACAACAATAGGCTCTCAATGGTGTAAAATAAGTCATTTACATTATGTAGATAAAATAAGCTTGTCACATTTTACCCTGAAACAGCCATGTGACAAAAACAAAAACACAATAAAGCCTCTAATATTAGATATAAGATTTAGATACATGTATTTGTTATGTGTATGGTGCTCTCTTATCCATCTCCATCCAGATCCATTATCCTAAGGGGCTATGCTCTGGTTCAAGGGCCTCACTGCTTAATGGTCAAATGGATTGGAATTCAGCCTTTCAGAAAAACAAAAATCAGACTGATGTGTATTGTGTTTCCGCTCACTCAGAAATTAGATTTCTGGTTTGTGTTATCTAGCGTGTGGCTAGATTGACTCCTATATCAGCTGCAGTGGTCATTTTGTATTAAACTGAATGTAAGACTAGTGAAAAGGTATTCCTTTTGTCAGCACAGAGAAAAAAAAACAAAGATGCTGGTGTTTCAATGGCAACATCCCCTCAGGAAAGAATTTCCAGCTTAAAACCTTCAAAGCCAACAACCAATTCTCTGCTTGCTGAATACATTTAGAGAAGAAACCTCAAATCCTTCAGGGATTGAAAGTGGCTAACACCCCCACACCTGCACACAGACAAGGCAAACATATGTCTCGCTGCTCTAATGCTGCAGTTTAAAAGCTGCTTCAAAAACTTCTTCCAGTCTTATTCAGACTGCTTCTCTTTCAGCTGATCAAATCCTTCTGAAGGCAGCAAGATGTGTGTTTCCCCAAACTGTAGCTTAGTGTGCACCAACATGCTGTACATCAGCTGTACACTGGGGATAAAATGCAAAGCTTCCATCTCTATCTGTTTATTTCAATAACATATCTGTATTTGGGCCTATACTGGAAGTAGTCGTGGATATTGTCTGATGTTAAATTGTTTTCTACTGCCATTTATACATTTACACACAAAATTACTTACTTACTAACTTAATTATATTTGTATAATGTACCTAATTTTATCATGCAAAAAAAAAAGCGTTTTCTTACAGCTTGAGCTATTCCACTTCTACCTCCATAAAAAGAAAAACAGTTGTCCCCATGATGACATGCTGGATTACTAAGAAACACTTTCAGATTTCAGATTATGGCCATTAAAGATAGTGACACTTCAAATGACAGTCTGTCGATAACTTTGTGATGTGTAAACTGTAGATTTCAGACATTTAGTCATTAAAAGCAAGTGTATAATTTAAAGTGTACAAATACATTTTAGAGGAAATGTAATGCTGCCTGGATTACGTTTTCTATTAACACGATGAGGAAAATGTAGTTAATTCACAAAGACTGACAAGTAGCAAAAATGTTGATACTGAACGTTTCAGTAAAATGCACACTGACAATGTATTTGTTTTCTGGCAAAATATCCGATCTTACAATACAATACCCAGTCATATGACTCCAGCATTATTAAACTTATTTATGGTTATGTTTAATGCCACTCACAGCACCTGGTTAAGGTTAAGGAAAGAACATGGTCTGGTTTAATACAGAAAATGTCTGCAGTGACTTGAAGCACGAGACATGACGTGTTGAACATTTAAGCATAACCACAATCTTTCCCTTACCAAAATGCTTTTGCTGTCTAAACCTCAAGTGTCAAGAGTTTTCTATGTTAATAGAAAACATAATCTTTCCTTCAAAACATATTTTCTGTTCAAGTTTGTTGCATATAAACATGATTTCTAGGAGACAGGGTTGCACTGTCAGATATGGGGGACAGAATCCACAGTTAGCGTCTGAGCACACCTTGAGTATTAAGCCAGTTCTGGCAATAATGCTACATGTGACCACAGGTCTAAATCCTGATTGATAAGATTTTAAAATGGAGTGTTGAAATAAAAATGTTCTCACCTGATCATTTACCAGTTTAGCTAGACATGATAGTTTAGAAATTGGTTGATAATTATTTAGCTCATTGAACTGACCCTTTATGTAAAGGTAGGATGTAGGCTGTCTTCCTTAAGTCCAGGATACTTTCTGTTACCACAGTCAGATTAAAAATATAAGTTAAGCGTTCAACTAAAAATGGAGCTGCCAATAATAGCCTTGGCTCTAACTGATAAGCCTCAGTGGACTTTTGGATCAATAGAACAAAGAGAATTAAGCACTTCGAGATTCGTAAAGGGCTTCAAAGAAAAGGAGTGCCCAATTTGTTTGCCCAGCAAGGTGCATTATGATCAGAGACAGTGGGAGGAAATCCAGCATTTTCAAATATATAACCTGATGAAATAAAGTGTTCATTGAATGCATCACATATTCTCTTTCCTACTGAGATAATGGTAGAACCTTGAACATTGGGTAAGGATTATGTGATAATGATTTAAACATTTTCCAAAAATTTGCTGGATTTCCCTCACTTTCACATAGTGCAGTGACATAAAATGATGATTTGGAATTTCGAATAACAGTGAGACACCTATTACGCTGTTGATGAAAATATTGCCAATCAGCGGAGGATTTAGCTATTCGTGCTTTGCGCCAGACAAAGTTATCAAGACAAAAATGAAACTTTTTAACTTTGTTCGACAACCATGTTTCAGAAAACATAAAAATGTCAGGGTTAGTTTGTTGCACCCAGACTTTAATATAAATCATTTTGGACTGGAGTGAACTGTCAGCAAACTGTCAGGCCGGTGGTGGTATTTAACTGCAGATGGTTATTGTGATGGCAAATAAAATCGTGCACTATTATGCACAGAAGACACTGTGACTGTCCGATCTTCAACATGTCCAGAAAAGTGAATTCAACTTCATCATCTGCTCTTGGCTGTATATTTGAGCTGCAGCATCCATATGTACACTTCTTCACGTCCCAGACAACAGTAAGATCCTCTGAGGAAAACTCTCTACAAGATTCCCAAACTGTCTGTGCGTCATGACGGGGAGAGCCCTGTGTTCAAACAGGATGAAAGAAGTCAATGTCACAGCCTCTAACATGCCCACATATAATGTATGATAATATATTCTTTCTGATCCCAACCCGTATTCCACTGGGCAGGCCGCACTTGACCGGGATCTGTGCCGCACCATGGGTTCACGAAAATGGAGCCCCTAGCTTCTAGAAAAATACAATTTTGTAAGGTAGTATTTATTGCAGGATAGTTGCATTGCATTATATTGTATTATATTATATTGTATTGTACAGGTGTTTCTATTTTTCTACAGGTGGGCTTCCACCTTAAATTTCCCAGTAGCTGCCAAAACACTTCAACAGCTCCAATCCATGTGCAGCTGGCTGACCTCGCTGATAAGCCATAAAAGTATACAGTTGTCAGCTGAGACTCCCAGGAGAGCCTCATTAAACCCCGCATCAAACTGAAGGGACAGAGAGACAGAAAGAGAGGCACCGGAGGACTGAAGGTGAGGCTCAAACTACCACACAGCTAATTAAAGTGGCAACAGGAGAGGACAATGACTTGCTCGTTATTTACAACTGTTTATCTCAGGTTTAATGGGAAAACCAGTTCCTAATTGCAGCAAATTAGTCTCACCAGAGGTCCACAGGGCTGCATTTGAAATAAAATAGAGCAGGTTCAACCCCGTCTGTCTCTCTGCTGTTTATACATTGCATCCCACATTGGATTTTCCCAACACATCAGATTTTACATGAAAAAAAACATGTGACAAGGCTACAAAATGCTGCATATTGGTAAAGATTAAACCAGAGGTTCTGAACCTTTTTGGCTGGTGACCCCTTACAAAGAAACAAGTGTCTCGTTGGGCCCCTTGTCATGTTTCAGATGTCTATGAGTTGTTAGTAGTTCCACAAAAGAGACATCTTTCCTCTAAACTTCTGACATGATTTTGTTTTAATAACTGTTCAAGGCCCAAAGAGGTAAAAACTCTCTAATATTTCTACCTGAATCTGAGGGTGGAGTTACACTTTAAGCCTCTTTCAGCTCACTTTTGGTTTAAAGGCCCTCAACTTTACTGTTTTGGTTCAGTCTCAGCGCTCTCATCAACCTGGTTTCCAGCAGCAGCAGGCAGCTGTTTACAGTGAAAAAGCTCTGATAAAGCCACTGTCCACTACCTGCTCAGCAGCAAACAGCAGATAGGCACAGTTAGAGAGTAGCCAGGGGAACACAGTGGAGCATTTAGCAGCTAAACAGCAGATACTTCCCTTAGGAGTTGGCGGAGACCAAACCAGAGCTTAGTGTCTGCTTCGATGTTTAAGGAGGCAACTGTTTAGTAACATTTAAGTTGCTGATAATTGCAGCTTGATGCTGGCTCCAATACATCTCCAACTCAAATTGAGTCTACTTAAAATGACCAGACTTATCTCTCAACATGTAGTCTATACTTCAGCGCCAGATTTAATAACTGTTCAAGGCCCAAAGAGGTAAAAACTCTCTAATATTTCACAAAAAAAATCAAAGATTAGAGAAAGGGCCAAAAAAGAAAACAAATTAGTGTATCAGAACTCTCCCATTAATCAACCCCTCTGATTACTCTGGTGACCCTTTGGACCCGACCCCTAGGTTGGGAACCATTGGACTAAAGTAATAAACTGTATATAAAGTAGTTTAAACTAGCTAAGTCAAACTAGCTCCACCTCGAGCAGCTACAACAGTAAAATGCTGCTCTAACATTGATGCATCAGTATTAGCCATCTAATAATGTCAGATATATCAGTAATTTTTCTGCAGAATGAGTACTTTTGCTTTGACACTGTACATTTAGCTGATAATACTTCTGTATTTTTACTTAAGTAGGATTTTAAATGCAGGACTTAACAGAGTATTTTTATACTGTGGTGTTGGCACTTTTACTTAACTAAAGGATCTGAATACTTCTTGGAAACAGGACCTTTCCTCTGTAGGCATTTTACAGGTTCACCCTCTGATTGTGTTCAAGCATGTGTACATAAGTGACCAATAATTAACTAACTTTTATGACTTGAATTGGATCTTGACTTGTACAGCAGTCCTGTGGACTCTCAAAGGTGGGGCTGAAAACATGTTATCATAGAGAGGCGAGAGAGAGAGTGTTGCACTCAGTTGTTCACATAAAAAGTGATAGAAGTATTTGTAAAGAGTGAAAAAAGATCTTGAGAGAGAAATTCAAATCCAACCTACTTTGTCACCTCCACATACCTGACCAATAACTGTGAAAAGTGGACTTTCAGTTTCAGGAAAGTTAAAACAATTGTGGGACACAGTCCCTCCAATTTTCAACGTGGGAGAGGTGAGGGGAGAGGGGTTTTCAGATGCAAAGATCCGACAAATGTTTAGTTTGACGCATACAGACGCCTTTAGCCAGTTTAATTGCCTTGTCATCCAAATGGGTTCTGTGATTAAGCTTTGATACAACTCATCAATTTATTCTGGGATGTTTGTAGTTTATCTTTGCTCAACACTCAGACGCTCAGAGTTAAAGCTATCAGCACCCATCAGAAAAAACTGATATGAGCAGCAATTTGGAATAGATCATAATGACTAGTATGTAAAAGTGCAAATGCAGACTTTGATGAATGGCCAAGCCTGGTTTGACATCAATGATTTGTTCTCACACAAATGAGGATCAGTTTGCCTTTGAAAACTTATCTCCAACCTCAGGCAGGTCAGAGTCAGTTCAAGATCATGTGTTTTAATGTTGTGGAATGAGCAACCCACCAAGGTTATTTTCTGCAGTTGTTCACCATTTTGAGAGGTTCAAACGGCTGATTTCGTCAACTGAAACCTGAGGAGGGAGAGCCAGCTGGTTCAGAGCTCCGTCAGAGGCAGAGAAAACACGAGAGCTGGAGGGTAACCTGGCAACCTTCTAGTCCAGTCACAGGCTGGTCACTGTAACCATTACACTGCACTGCTGCCACACTGGGACTGTGTGTGTGTGTGTGTGTGTGTGTGTGTGTGTGTGTGTGTGTGTGTGTGTGTGTGTGTGTGTGTGTGTGTGGAGAGAGCATAAGGTATTCGAACCGGTGTAGGAAGAGTTGTGTGTAAACAGCTGTACTGTCATAAGACACAATATCCAAATTCATCATTCCATGGTTGTTGTTTTTTTAGCTGCGTTTTTGGTATTTCATGTTCAAGACACAAAATTCAAGCAAACTATAGCTCAAGCTGTAATAAAACTCACACTAGTGGTTTGTGTTTTGTAGTTTTGGTAACATGTCATTCCACTAGCAAATGTTGGTGTAGGTGATAGTTTACTAAGAAGTTAGCCCGTCCTACAACAGAGAATGGTACTCAATTTCTTTGGGATCTGCCACCAAATGGTACTTTTGTCACCTGGCCAAATGAACTGATATTGCACAGTTTAATTAAACCACTCCAAAAATTCTTAATGTAAGCACATACTTAGTCTCATCTAGGTTCTCAGCTTCACCTAAACATATCACATATTAAGAAGCAGGCCCGCATTCAATTTTAGGTCCCAATCCTCATCAATCATCTAATCTGAGTCTGTCTCTGAGTAATTCAGCCAATATCACTGCCAAACACCTTAAAGCTGCACTAATCAATATTTTCATATTAACAATATATCAAATGACTACGTGTAATGTGAAAGGTGCCACTCGTACTGGTGAACCTACAGAGAATTATCACCAACCGTGCAGTTCTCCTCTGTTCTACATGGTGTTTAAAGAGGTTCTGACAACATAAACATATTTTTTAAGCTGTAAACTAAATGACATGACTATACTGTGATGAAACACATAAGTGCTGGTGTTAATATTGACATTTCCTACCAAATGTATAAAAATCTGCATTTCATGGGTTGAAAATGTCTCAACACACCATCTACTGTTTAAATCAGCCCTGAACCTGCAAGGCCAATGCTGACATCCGGTTGGGACCTGTCTATGTCATGATATTTATTTAAAAACAGACTCTAATCAGTGTAAGTCAGTCTCCCCCGTGTCCCCTGACCCACACACTATGTAGCCACGAGGCCACGCCTCCCACAGGTGTTGTTCCCTCACTCGTTGCATTTTTTAAATTTGCTGGGAGAGAGGGTTCTACCTGAATCTGAGGGTGGAGTTACACTTTAAGCCTCTTTCAGCTCACTTTTGGTTTAAAGGCCCTCAACTTTACTGTTTTGGTTCAGTCTCAGCGCTCTCATCAACCTGGTTTCCAGCAGCAGCAGGCAGCTGTTTACAGTGAAAAAGCTCTGATAAAGCCACTGTCCACTACCTGCTCAGCAGCAAACAGCAGATAGGCACAGTTAGAGAGTAGCCAGGGGAACACAGTGGAGCATTTAGCAGCTAAACAGCAGATACTTCCCTTAGGAGTTGGCGGAGACCAAACCAGAGCTTAGTGTCTGCTTCGATGTTTAAGGAGGCAACTGTTTAGTAACATTTAAGTTGCTGATAATTGCAGCTTGATGCTGGCTCCAATACATCTCCAACTCAAATTGAGTCTACTTAAAATGACCAGACTTATCTCTCAACATGTAGTCTATACTTCAGCACTGACCAGATTTAGTACATTTTGCCCAACTTGGCATTTTCTGGCTGCAGAAACAGGCAGAAACTTTAATTGATGTCATCATCTATGTCCATCCATTTTTATGTATTTCTGTATTCTGTGAATCAAATTAGTTTAAAAGACAGGATCTGGGATACAGTCCCTCTATAAAGTAGTAAAGTTTTCCAGTGCAACAATTATTTTATTTTTTTGAAAATTGTCCCCTAACTATCAAAAAATGTAAAATTAACTGAGGGTGCGGCCGGTCAATTTAACATTAATGTACTGCTTTGTTTATCTTTTTTTTTTCTTGGCATGATATTCCCCTGATGCTGTGACATTTGAGGTGTTGCTGCGCAGCCCTGCCCAGCAGTATCCAGGGAAGCAAGCAGATTGTCGGGGCCCAGGGCTCTGCCAGGCTCAGTGGGTCACATCCCCTCAGAGCCCGGGCCAGGCTGCCGTTGAGCCAGAAGCCAAACCTCCTGCCACCGGGGACGTCACGCTCCCAGAGAAACAGGGCCAGCACCCTGCCAGTCCTCTCCTTATTCAGCTCACAGATGACCGTACGGGCACATCATGTACTAGACATATGGGCATGATTCATATCCGCCAAAGGAATCGCTCATGTGACAAAATAACCTGTAAAACCTCAAAGTAAAGAAAGACAATGATGACCGACAAGAATGAGCTCTGCAAGACAAAAGGTGGGAAGTCATTAGTGACAACGTGGGAGGTTACAGCTGGACTGTAGTTCCAGTCTGAGGCATGAACATGCAAAACGTTTGCCCTAAAAAAGGGGGTCATGGACATCTTCACGTTAAAAAATCTGCCTTTTATGTGTTTTTATTTGTGCTCATACGGATTAATGACACTCAGCTCAGAGACATTTTGCATTTGAGAGCCTACTGTCCTACAACTATGAAAAACTAAATTCTCAGTACACCAATCTCCCAGGTAAGAGCCATGAACTACACTGCTCAAAAAAATTAAGGGAACACTTAAATTACAGTGGATCTCGATGAACGAAATATTCAAGTTGAAAATTTTTGATATACATTGTGTAATTTGTTGAGAACAAAATGACGCAAGAATGGTCAATGGAAACCAAACTCATCAACCCTGGATTCAAAATCACACCAAAAATCAAAGTGAAAAATCAAAATCACAGGCTGATCCAACTAATAAATTTCATCACGACAACTCATAATGTGGCTCAGTAGTGTGTATGGCCCCCATGTGCCTGTACGCACTCCCAACAACGTCTGGGCATGCTCCTGATGAGACGGCAGATGGTGTCCTGGGGGATCTCCTCCCAGACCTGGACCAGGGCATCAGTGAGCTCCTGGACAGTCTGTGGCGTTGGATGTGCCGATACATAATGTCCCAGACGTTCTCAATTGGATTCAGGTCTGGGGAACGTGAGGGCCAGTCAATGTAATCAATGCCATCATCTCTGGCCACATGAGGCCGGGCATTGTCCTGCACCAGGAGGAACCCAGGGCCCACTGCACCAGCGTAAGGTCTGACAATGGGTCTGAGGATTTCATCCCGGTACCTAACAACAGTCAGGGTACCGTTGGCTAGCACGTGGAGGTTTGTACGACCCTCCAAGGATATGCCTCCCCAGACCATCACTGAGCCACCACCAAACCGGTCATGCTGGATGATGTTGCAGGCAGCATAACGTTCACCACAGCGTCTCCAGGCTCTTTCACATCTGTCACATGTGCTCAGTGTGAACCTGCTCTCAGCTGTGAAGAGAACGGGGCGCCAATGGCGAAACTGCCAATTCTGGTGTTCTCTGGCAAATGCCAATGGAGCTGCACGGTGCTGGGCTGGGACGTCTGGCCCTCATGCCACCCTCATGGAGTCTGTTTCTAACAGTTTGGTCAGAAACATTCACATGAGTAGCCCACTGGAGGTCATTTTGTAGGGCTCTGGCAGTGCTCCTCCTGTTCGTCCTCGTACAAAGGAGCAGATACCGGTCCTGCTGCTGGGTTGTTGCCCTTCTACGGCCCTATCCAGCTCTCCTTGTGTAATTTCCCGTCTCCTTGTATCTCCTCCACACTCTGGAGACTGTGCTGGGAATTTGATTCACAATCACTTACACTTCCTAACTGGACAGGTCGATTTACCCAGAAGTTTAATTGACTGGGTGTTATACTGTGATGATAGAGCATTCCCTTAATTTTTTTGAGCAGTGTAGAATGTTGTTGGAAAGAACAAACTGAACAAACTGAAGACGAAACCCATGTCTAGACATAGATTTACATACTCAGCTCTGATCTGGCAGTTATTTTGTCCCTTTTCCACTATACCAAAACTAACTAGTTCATTTCCAGGGAGATGTGTGTTTTAATACACCGGTTTTTGCATCCAAGTCGCTGTAGCTTGTTAGTTATCTCATAAAGAATCAGGAAGCTGTTAATTGTGACAATCAGCTCCATTTTTTCTACGTACTTAGTAGTTGAGTTGGACTACAGACAGTTGTGCTTCTGTTTCCCAAAGGAATCAAAATGAGTGTGATTGCTTGTCACTTCTGCAGGTCAGAGGACATTTTCATAAAGTTGAATTTCTCAACTTCCCCAGGTTGTGCAGGTGAGCTACTTTTGAGTCACAGTAGGCAGATTCAGGGTGTTATTTCATGGTTCAGTTCACAACGAATGACCTCCTGTCACACCTCCAGAGTTTGAGTCTGTTTGAGTGAATAGGGGGTAAAAGTCTAAAGCCCCATTAGCAACCCATAGAGGCTGCCATTCATTCAGCTTCAGACTCTCTGGTTACATCCAAAGTCCAATTTCCCATGCAACCTTGAACCTCGATCCCTGCATGACCTGCAAATCGATCAGGTCCCCCCACATTAACACCACATCACCACAAAACAAATACCAGCAACAACACAGGTGTAATATAAATGAATATAAATAAAATAAAATAAAAAATAGAACTCAGTGAAAGCACTGCCTGAATTTATTTTGGCTTTGTGAGTGATCCACTGATTGTGATATTTTAATTTTAATATGAATTGATTTTGGTCCAAAATGTAGCTGTTATAAATACTGGTATGACCAGGTCCGTAGAGCCTTATCATCAGTGGAGTTAAAAACTGGCACTACATAACATTGTGGGTTCATTATAATCAAAAGGGTTGGAGCATGAAGCTGCTTCCTCCACATCTGCTGGTTAGATTATGAATTGACTTGTGTGCAAAGTTGACATTTTGGCCAGAGGGTGGCACTAGAGAAAAGTTCAGGGACTGTCTTCAATGGGGAAAGTTTGTTCTCTGAGGACCATGAATGGGCTCAGTAAATTTCATGGCAGTCTGCCCATTACATACTCATACTTGTGGTATACTGGTGGAAATATTAACCTGATGGTGGGGCTACAAACTCATCTTCTGGGGACCATCAATATTCATATAAAATGTTATGGCACAGCAACAAAGATTAGAGAATAACACATCAATTGACATTTTGTCAGGTTAACCTAAAGGCTTACTAACAGAAAGTGTTCATGTTTATATACCAGTAATAACAGCCCTCAAATCAAGAATGAGTAAAAAAGTAGTACACAGCCCACTCTAAATACATAGATACAAGTATACAATAATTGTACAGTTTGTATTCATTCCATCAGAAAGCTTCACCACTGTTACCATTTAAATGACAGGCAGTGGGGATGAACACATTGTCAAAGCTATGTAACATGTCATTGTCAAACCTTGTCAAGCACATCCTCACTTTTCAAAGGCTAGAGATTTGATTGTGGTATAATTTTCTGCTACCTGCGAAGGAGCAATATCCAGGTTTGAATTAGATCTTGAATAAATAAAACTCCTGAATAGCTTGGAGACAATACTGCTAGCATACAGGGAGGATGGCAATAAGAGCTAATCTAGCTGAGAGAACTGCATTTATTCAAGTGATTTCAGTCAGAATTTGAGAACCTTTTAGCCTATTGTCACATTCAAATGGGAATAAAGTTTATACCAATATTAGTTTAGCTTATGTCTAAAAACTGGCCCAGTAATGGCTGAATTAAAATGGGGGACTGGCTGACAGTAATCTCAGCCTGAGCCACAATGATTCACTCAGCATCTTGACTTCCTTGGCCAGATTCAGATTTGAGCTGGGGCCAAATTCAGGGGAGCAAAATAAAGGGTAAAGCAAGATTAGAACGAGAGGGTCGAAGGAGGAGGTCATCACTGTGAGCCAAGACAGGAGCTTCCAAGCTGACGTGTGACTAATTCAAGGAGGAGAGGACAGACGGTGGATTCTACTGGATTTATGTGCTTGAAGAGATTTGTTGAAGGTGCTCTTTGGTTTTGGGTAGTTGGTAGGAAAAAAAAGTAAGAAGAATTTATTTCACTGCCGTCATATTAAAGGAGCCTTTTCATATTTTAACAATTGTACAACAAATGTTTTTTTTTTACCACTGACCCTTTTCCCAAGCATACCTAAAGGTTTTAGATTTTTTGAAGTTTTCCTATCTTTTCAGCCAAGATGGCTGCTTTGCTTCTATGCTCTGTACTTTTTCTATTTTTGTTTATTTGTTGCATCTTTGGCAACTCTTATTCGATCATATTACTCTAGTACTGTAAGGACTTGTCTGTGTTTATCAGCTTATATTTCTTTAGCTTTGTTGTCTTTGTTAAGTTGTATGTCTATATTTGTATCTTACTATACATCTGTCCTTGACGCTGTTAATCAGTATACTGAGAGCTACTGACAACCAGAGTCAAATTTCAGTAGACACAATTTTGATTTTGATGACAGGCAGCCATTGATTTCCATCCAAACTTCTAAAAAAGTGATGTATTCTTTGGAAAATACAATTTAGTGCATATGTATATTAGTAAATGGACTAGAAATAGTGGTGGTTGGGGTTGGGGTTTTATAGTATTCTATCAATTCAAACCTGGATGCGATCATCGAATCGGAATTAGGTTTAGCTTTCAACTTTTGCAAGTCTCTGAATTCATCACTAAAAGTCAAATATTCCATTTATATCTGTTATCACCTTTAATTGACTGGGAAGGCAGAAACAGTTTTGAGCAACAGCCTAATTAATGTTCCCAACCTGTAGCTACAACCAAGAGATGAGATGAGCAGCAGAAGATGAAATGAAATATGTCTCTGAAACATTGTACAGCAGCTGCAGCCTACGTACTTTGCACACCTTCTTTTTCACAAGGTACTTGCTCCAAGTACTGGAGGCCCTGATTTAGAACTCTTATGAATGAGGATAGATAAAATCTTTGATAAGAGACTGGTTCACTTCAGAGCTTTGTGGGTCCAGGCATGTTGCTAAAGGAGACTAGGTCAGAAATGGAACTGGCTAACACAACGCTAGCTATGGTCCTTCAAATTCAGCTAAAGGGTTTCCAGCCATGGTCCAGGACAATAAATGAATAAATGTTTATTTCAATATTATAATATGACATACTGTAACCCACAAAGTTGAATATAATATTAATATAGATTGTAGCGCATGTCTTTCTGTTTATAGTTGAAATATCGGACTAAAGCATACTGTATGATGAACCCATGGTTTATGCTTTGACTTTTAATAACATGTACCTCCAATTTGAAATGTAACCAGTGTCAGATCTTTCCAAATACAGCTAACACCAAAGCAAGAAAATAAAGTTAATTAACTGGCTGTACACAACAGCCAGTCTGATTCAAACTTATGTGATTGTGAATAAATGGATCTCATTTTCATCTGAAGCACTGAACAACATTAGATGAAAACTATTCCATTTTGACTTCAAGACACAGCTCATGATCAAAGGGTTGTAAAGATTATAACAGACAGACTGGAGTTATAAATGTGTCGAATTCTAATGACTAGAAAATGCTGCATGTACAAGTTCTTGATGGGACAGTTATTTTAAATTTAAGAGACTGCAAATGTTGTTTGCTGATAACCATGTTAATACTTTTCATTGATAAAAACTTTGAGTGTATTTCCATAGGAGAGAGAGACGTAACCCTAGAAATTATAGGTGGATAATAATGGCTGCTTAATGGTAATAAAGCAGTTGTACAGCGTGTTCAAAAATCTCTGATAGCCACAGCAGAAGACAACAAATCCAAATTCCTGGTGAAACCAGCTGTTTCTTCTTTGCCAGTTGGTGGCGATAATGCTACAGTATGGTCATGATTTAGCATTAAATGAAAGAAGAATCTGTTTTTCTTTTTACATTATCAAACCTATACTTTACAAAATAACACAATTATGGTATTGATACTTTTGATACAGATCCATCGATTACTCCCTTTGAGGCTCACAGCTGATCAGAACAGAGACATTAAGTTCCTTATAAACCTGTAATTTATATTAATCTCACATCCAGGCTGTGGCATTCCATTTGTTTCAGTACACATATTGAAATTCCATTTATCTTTCCATCACCAAAACATGTTGACATCACCTATTCTCATAATATTTGAATCCTTTAAAATTAAGCCACCCTTCAATCCACCTTCCAGGTTTGGTTAATAGTTTATTATCAGTAACATGACCTCTGTCCAGATGTTTTGGATTAATGGATCTCTGCCTAGCTTGCATTTTGACGCCATTTCCACCTGGTATTCCACGTGGTGGAGAGTGGTCTTCATTCCAGGTGTGAATGCAAAAACCTGTGATCAGATGCTGCTATCCAGATATCCAGAGACAGACTACATGTTAATACCTGGTGTAAGTGGGGTTTTATACATCTGGATTTGATGAGTCTGTGCTCTCAATTACAATCTAATGCATGTTAAAGCTGCCCCACTAACTAAGGCACTCAAAAAGAAAAGTATCTCAGTGGGTTGTGAGTGTTTTCAAAAATATCAACCTCTCAAGAAGGAAGGTGAAGAATCTGTTTACATAAAATGTCCAGCCATGGCCAGAATAAAGGATATACGGTATGTTCACATTTTTCAAGTCTCTCTTACAGTTCAATTACAATTACGATACAGTTCTCACATGTAGACTGAAACAGGAATCCTTTTCCCTATAATCATATTAGAAAGCAAAGCTTCATGGCCAGTATGAAGAGGAAGAACAAATCCAGTGGCCAATAACTGTTTCAATGTACAAATGAGCCTGCAAGAATTGTACTGAGACAGATTTGAATAAATGTGAATCTTTTTTGTTGGGCCCCTGTTACCACCTTTGTGCTTTGTGTATGAAGATACAGTAGAATTAAAACTGAAATAGCATTGGATTGTTGTGATCACATAAATGGCTTCATCAGCATTCTTTATTATTTATTTCTATCATCATTGTACAAATTAAATAAAAACACACACATCTGCCTCTGGCTGCAGATTTGTGGTCCTGTGTGTTCACATCATGCCGCTCATCCAGCATCCAGACAACAATATGATTTCCTGGAGAAGCTCTTTCCATTTGTTGAGCTGTCATGCTTCACTGTGATTGGCCTAGCTGTTTCAGAGTAATGAGACCATTGATGTGACTGTCTGACAGTGTATGTGTTAATCACCACACCCTCTGATCTATATTCCACCCAGCCCTTTTTCACTTTGCGCTGTTGCACATACATGAACCAAAATAGTAGGTGTGCTTGGAGACACCTACACAGTCAGTGCACCCAAGACCTACCACACTGCACTTGTCATTGTACTTGCGTGATTAAAATAGGGCCCTTAGTCTTAGTCATCGGCTAAAGTGTATATGGGGTATATCAGTAAGGATAGATTAGGCGCTTGTAATTTAGATAATAATAAAACTGTTGGTTTTTACTTCAAAAGCTGGCCTTGTACTGCTGTAATCTACAAGAGGAAGCAGTTGAGTGTGGCAGGTCACAAAGTAGCATGGGCTCATCCTAAACCACACCGTGATATGTGGTAAGAGAGACCGCAGGGATGACACAACAGATTCATTTGACACACCAACCTCAATGTCCCTTTAGGGAGCCTTTAATATGCAGAGGAATGTCAGCGTCTGACCATCATGTTACACGCAGCATTTCATTTTAGGAATAACGCAATCCGCCATCACTGCTATTAACACAGCCTCTCATAACACTAACTCTCAGCAGCTTGTTAAACAAACACAGCACCAGCACTGTGACTGTAGGGACAAGACAAAAATAAATTCTCTTTAGAATATAAAATGACCAATTAGTTAGTCTCAAATTCACAACAAAGTGTTGTTTGCCTGCTCCTCTCCTCTATTTGAATGCTGATGAGAAGAGTTTCGGATAGTTCTAATGAAAACACACACTGTACTGTATTAACTTTGAAATATTTTAAGTTCAAGTTTATTTGTCACATATAATCATGCAGGGTTCAGTCATAGGCAGTTTGTGTAAAGGTTAAGCTCAGACTATGATACGTTCAGCCGAACAAACCAGTCTTTGCAGGGTCTTGCAGTCCTGTTCAGTGCTGTTCCTGTACCACGCAGTGATGTTCCCCGTCAGGACACTCTTGAGGGTGCAGGAAAAGAAATTTCTCAGTATCTGTGGGGATACCTGGAATTTCCTCAAGCGTTTGAGGTGAAACAGTCTCTGCCTTGCCTTCTTTACAGTGTGTCAGTGTGCAACGCCCAGGTCAGGCCCCATGGTGATCTGGACACCAAGCAATTGGAAGCTGTCCAACCTCTCTACTGAGGACCTGTTGATGTTAAGGGGGGCGTAGTTCCTCCCTGCTTCTTCCCAAAGTCCACTGTTCTATCAGATCGATATACAGAAAACAGAAAACAGTCACCTGGTTGAATGGCGTTGTCCAGTATGCCAGGATTTAGCCAAGTTTCGGGGAAACAAAGGACATTACAGTTCCAGATATCTCATTGGAAACTGATACGGACACAGAGGTCGTCCAGTTTATTATCCAATGCCTGGACATTATAGAATTGGATAATGGGCAGAGATGGTCTGTGTGGCCAGGATTGGAGCTAGTGTTCAACCCCCCCACGCTTCCCTCGATGTTTACGTTTGAGAATCTCCATTGGCCAGGTAGCGCAGTTGGTGAGAGAAGTGTTTGAAAAGTGGCGAGTTGACCATTTTTGTATCCTAATGAGTGACTTATATGTTATCATTGTCCGGTAGTATTCACAAGTACAACTAAAATGTGTAAAATAAACATAAAGAAGTTAGACATTAATTAACAACAAATCCGGACAGAAAGCAACAGATTCATCAGTATTCAACAAAACAGCCACTCACACTTCCATGTGCTGCAGCACAGAGCAAGCAGCCTTCTCAGCTGCCTGCTGCTGCTGTTGCTGTCAGAAGAAGTTCTGAAACCTCTGAAACATCTGAAAAGCTGCAGATTTTGATAGATATGAAAATTAAAATGATTGTATCAAAGGTTTTTGTTTGGTGCTGATGGTTGAAGGTGAGCTGAGGTACTGTATGTACCAGAAATGTCATCACACTGAATATGATGACAGCCATGTCTTCTTTCCTGTCTTTGGTTTCCACTGTTCATTATCTCTCTCTGATATCTCTCTCATATTTTATCTGACAGGGATGCTACTACTGTATATAAAAAATAAAAATACTGAAAAGTTCTGTGTGTCTTTGTGCCCTTTTGTTGCTAGAATTTGTCCTAACAGGTGAACTGAATCACATTTTCTTTATAGCTGCATTTTTCAATAGTTTTATAACAATGGATCATGGATGTATAACGTGTCACTCGCAGTGAAAAACCCAAAGAGAACTCTGCAGTTCCCCTCAGCTCTATGGAGCATTTTAGCGTCTTTCAGCTCAGTGTTTTGGTTTTAGAGGCCACAACTTTACTGTTTTGGTTCAGTCTCTCATCAGCCTAATTTCCAGCAGCAGCAGGCAGCTGTTTTCAGTGAAAAGCTCTGATAAACCCAATGTACATTACCTGCTCAGCAGCAGACAGACAGTTAGAGACTAGCTGGTTAACATAGTGGAGCATTTAGCAGCTAAAGAGCCAGATATGTTTCACAAACATGATTGCATTTCTGCTAGATGTATAAACAGACTGTTTGCTAACGTGTCCACAATGTCAACTTCATATGGTGTTAACATGGCAATGTTGTGTTTACAGTTTGTCATGCTGCCCCAAAGTGGCCAAATAAATTAATTATGACTGTTTTAACCTCTTAAAGATATTCACTCTCAGTAGATGGAGCTAAGATATTTTGCCCCTCCAGCGGTTTGGGTATGGTATTGAATGCCAGTAGTTTTTTGGTACACTGTAATGTATAGGGTTTCTTGCAGTGTTTTATAGTGGAGGTGCGCTGCCTTGCCTGAAATAAAGAGCTCCTCTGCTTACAGCAGAAGTTCTTCAGTCTGATTCAGCTAGGTAGGTGACAATAATTCATCAATACTCACATCGTATGTTCGCTCTGCAGAAATGAGTCAGAGCAACATGTTTCAATGATGGGGAAAAAAAGAAACCCTTCTGAGTTTTTACAAGTTGGGAAAAGTTACAGACAGGTGCTGATGTGTGAGAAAGCAGCCATTATGTGCCCAGTGGAGTTTTCTTGTAAACAAACAAAAGTAATGTTTACAGTCAAGGTTTCTGACCAAAACACATTGTGTGCATCCTTGCGGTCTAACAAACATGATGAATGCATTTCTTTCCTCACATTAATGTTTGTCTAAATGCACCATATGTTTTGTGAAACTGGTGATTAACCTTTCTCTATTTGTTTGGTATTTTTGAGGTCAGTCACTGAAATTTGCTTTATTGTCATTTTTGTAATACTCTGCAATGGTGAAATGTCTTCACAGTGCCTGACA
The DNA here is from genome assembly GCA_008360985.2 of Macquaria ambigua. Taxonomy (NCBI): domain Eukaryota; kingdom Metazoa; phylum Chordata; class Actinopteri; order Centrarchiformes; family Percichthyidae; genus Macquaria; species Macquaria ambigua. The sequence continues at coordinate 33,352 of VMKM01000651.1, read as the reverse complement.
ATGCAGTCTGAATCTGATCCGATGTAATCTGCTCTTGGCTGAGACATTTGGCTGCTAGGTGCTGTGATCAAAGGGGGCACTCTCCAAGTCACAAGTCCCCATTTGTTATGTGTTGGCTACCAACAGCCCACCTGAGGAGTCACCACTAACAACCTGACAGTAGCACTTAACATGTAGGACTACTCAGGCAGTGTAAGAGCACAGAGACAGCATGATGGTTATTATAATTACTACATAACACAATATACACAGGAGGTTGAAATCTTTATGGTACAATCACATATATAATATGAAAGTGGATCTCAATTTCTTGTTTATCAGATAATTGAATTGGAAAAGCAGATTATGACTCACATGGCTCTGAAATGCAAACATAATGTATTATAATGTCACACTTCAGGTAAACTGGTACTGATAATGCTATAGGGTGGCGCTAACAGACAGACAACAATTAAAGTGACAGGTGAGTCACTGTGTACTGGATAATGATGTTACACATTTTGAGCACAATTTACTGTCAGGTTTAATGATGCAGCACTGGTTTAAACCATATTAAAGACGAAGCAGGTTTATTTACTTAGGTTTCTTTAGGAGGATGTTAGGAGACATTTTCCTTTCCTGTTCTAAACACCTGGTGTAGAAGTCTGTGGCTGCCAATATTAAAATAAAATATTTTCATCAAATTAAATTTAATTTGTGTGTGCAAGTTTTATGACAAAATTTACATTTCAAAATCCAAATTTCATCATAATGTTAGAGATGCATAATTACTGTCTGACATTTATTGTGAAATGGACTTTAAAGCCATGTGCAACCTAAACCTGAACTAAACTGTAAACTACACTAAAATTAAAAACTGGACCTTTACACTTTAATCCTGTCCTGAATTGAGTAATTTCTAATGAAAATGAAATGGAAATGGTCTTTGTTTGGTTGACTTAAACAGATCTGAGAGAATCCTGCAGTAATGAAAATGTTCATTTTCAATAAGACATCATCTTGTGCACACATTCTCTTTCATGACATCAGGGGGTCAAACTTTTGATATTGAGACAAGATCTTTAGCTCCTTTTTTTGTTTCCAACCCCGTATTTGAAACAAACAATCCAAAAACATTACCATTATATTTTTACCTTGCTTGGCATGAAGCAATCAAGGCAATCCCACTGCCAGACACATTTAGGGACAACACATTTTGGCAGAATACTGTTGCCAAACTATCAGCCACATCACCAAAAAATAAATATATAAATAAAAGAAATCACGTGAAAGGTTGCAGAGAAGCGGCAGTGGAAATGAGAGAAGTCAGAGCTCTGCTGGGAGATTCTTTTGTACTGCGATGCATTCAGAGTGCCTCTGTTCTGGGGGAGCTGTCACGTTGCAGGAACACAATATTTGGCAGCAGCAGGGAGACATTTGGGTCTGTTTCTGTACAGAGCTTTCAGAGCTCAATAGTGCGCTATCAGTCATGAACAGGCGCACAACTGTCAGCTTCCTCTTAAGACAATTCAACTCCTCTGTCCTGCTTATCAGCCTCACTACCTGCTGGGTCTTTTATCACAAACACATCAAACTTAAAAGTACTTGTGTTTTGTGTTTTTTACTCTCTGCTTTCCCCAGCAGAGGGGCCTTACATATACAGTGTGCTTATAGTAATATACAGAACAAATACTGCAACTACTTTTATGTTTAATATAGACATGGTGACATTTGACTGAATATATTTATTGTATAATGAATCAGTATTACACTGATGTATAAATCAGTGTGGCAAAGTTTTACGGCTGCTTGTTTCCCATTGTGTCCCAGTAACATTTCAATGTTACATTTGTGGATGATTTATCAAAATAATGCCTACAGTGTCCATCATCATCCCTGCAACAATCATTTACAAGAGGCACTGATACCTCCATAGCATTTTAAACACGAGATATGATTCCTTTTTTATCTGAAAGTTGACATCTAAAGTTGGTTTAGCTGAAGGTAAAGTTAAAGTTAATGCTTTTACTGGACAGTTAACGTTGTACACCAGCACTGCATCTGAGAACTTTTGGCTCCTTATATATAAGGCTCTGCCACACTCCAATAAATATTAATGAAAACAAACAGAGGTGTGGTGCATGATGTTAGATTTGTTTTATAGTAAATATTCATTACGGTGAGGATAACAGGTGTATCTGTTGTGTGTAATTACATGATGCTGCTGAAAACGCTGTTGTTCCCACTGCAAAATGAGTGTGATGTTCACAGTATCCAGCAGTGCCTGGTTTTGGCTGGGCCCCGCCTCAGTCACTGCTCTACTGCTGTTTCAATGTCCACTGAAAACGTAGCGCAGCGTCTGTTCTTTTGCAGCCAAATTACTGATACAGTTTAGAGTTGTTAATTAAATTTTTTGGTGTTTCATGTTAGCAGCTCATTTAGATATTTTCCAGTTGTACTGAATGTTACAAACTTTTGTTTCTTCTAACTCTCTGTGTCATCACTCATTTTAAATGTCAGCATAGTCGATCTCACAGCACAGCAGCTGTCATTAAACTGTATTTTTGTATATTGTTACGTAAAATAATGGTTTTCTTTTCAGCTCAGCAGCTTGGTAAGGACTGCTGGACAACACAATAATATTTATGCTGCTGACAACAGAAACTGAAAAATATGTACAACTAATGTATTACGCTGCAATAAAAGGATGGCTAGAATGGTCAGCAGCTTGACAGCGAGACAGCGAGTCCCATTTTTTAACATATAGTAAAGGTTTACCACCATATTGGAATGTGTTCATCCCTAACATGCAACAGTTTGGACCAGATCAGAGGAGATCCAGGTGGCTGCATCTACTCCCAGATACACTAACCGAGGTGAAGGGTAACTAATTAAACAATTCATTTTCCTGTCTAATGTGGAGCGAACGCCTCACTCCATCCAGCTCACCAGACCGCAGGGCTACTGGAAATCTGAGCAGAAATGATCCTGTCTGGCAGACTGTGCAGCGGCCAATTAATGTCAGGAACTGATTACAGTCTGTGCCCCCTAATGACTGAGGGAAGGGAGAGAGCAGGGGAGGCTGAATTCAGACCCTGACACTTCCCTTTATCCAGCCTGCTGTTTGTGATTCACATGGAGGTTAATCACTTTCATTGATCTACTGCTTCTCCACAGGGGAGGTCCAAACACGCCACCAGTCCCAACAGCCCCTGAATATATTCAATGTGCCCCCTCATCAGACACACTGAATTATGCAACAGGTGAAGCATTCAGCAGTCAAGCGAAGCTTTGATTATAGAACAGACACCTGATGGTTTGAGTAACTGATCAGTCAGTGATATCCTGCATCTTCCTCCCTAAACATAGCTACAGAAAACTGTCCTGGAAAACCACCCATTAGGTTAATTTTCTTTCTTTGCACATTTGATTCATACAGTTGGTCTGTTTAACTTTTGGCACCTAAGCAGGAATACACAGATGTCGTCGAACATCAGTTCTCTGAAGTCCATAGAGTATAAAGGCCAGTGAACCAGTTCAGAAGTCATATAAAATGTATTATTTATTTTTTATTTTTAACTTCAGGTCTGGATCTTGATCACATTTAGACTTTTTCTTCAGTATCAAATCCAGCATTTATTGTCTGTACATTCATGGTTCACGGTGTAGATTCACAAAAATGTGAACATCTTTAAGTCAAGAAAACAAGACTCAGATATTAGCCCATAGCTACTGTAGCTGACTGACTCCATGGCAACATTATATATCTTGTTTATATAATATGAAGCATGGTGGGAACTGTAGTGTCAAAACTCAAAATATATTCATGCCAAATGAAAATTTAAAAAAAACAATAGGAGTGATAAAATGTATGGTTTTCCATTATGCACATGGGTGCATTTCTTGACTGGACCAATGCTCAAAATCATTGACATGGTTCTTATATCCCTGGAACTCTGACACTCTCCTCCATCCATTCTTTTTTAGAAGACTGAGACTAATGGTGTGTTCCCACCAAAAGCGAATTTAACTTTTCTCGTGGTGAGATTACATACAAAGTAAAGTCAATGCAAAGATACAAATTTCGCTTCATTCACATATTCGCGTCACGAATATTAATAATTGAAATATTCCCGCAATACATTCGTGTGACGCCGTGTCGTGAAAGCCTATCAGCGTTTGAGTCCGCTCCTGACGTCACTGACGTTGAATCAGAAATGGAGGAGAAAAAAGCCGAAAAAAGACAAAAAAAACAGATTGCTTGGAGAAAAGTAAGCAAGGAAGTTGAACTACCTGGTAAGTTCTGAAAATATGTATCTGTTACTTGATTGTAGATATCGGTTGTACTATACTATGAACCAAATCACTAGCCCTGATTGATCCAAACTCCATTCATAAAATAAGCATTTTAAAAGTTGTTTGCTTCTCGTCTTGTGGACAGACCTGACATAGCATGAGTTCAGACTTTTTACAAATCGGCATCATGATGTAGTTATATCGGCATTCTTTTGATCCGTTTATTGCAATTAAATCACAGCAAAATCTGTTTGTTTTTTTTTGGTTCATACCGCTGTAGTAGTGCTGGCACTGGTCAGCCTCAAGTAGAGCTGGAAGCAGCAGTCATCCAGACGCAATTCCTGGTGAAGGCGGTGAAATTCACAGAGCTGTGTGCACCTCCAGATGATGCTATGAACCCAGAATATTTAATGGTTGCGAGTAATGCAAATAAACACAAATGATCCCACGGTCAAACTCGAGCGAGTAAAGCGAGGTGAATATTTGCTTCACTTTTGGTGGGAACGCACCATAAGAGGCTACAGGGAAGCTAGCAGCTCTGTGAGCTAAATGCTAATGTCAGCATGCTAGCATTCTCACAATAACAATGTTAATGTCACTTTCTTAGTTTAGCATTTTAGAGCATATCTGATGTTGTTTTTCAAACATAATTTCCAGAAACAGTGTTATTTTCAGGCCAATGCCGTATTACAATTCAACTTGAGGGAGACATGAATTTACCTTGCAAGGCAGCTGGATTCACGAGATCACGTGAGAATCCATCTTGCCAGGCTTCAAGTTATGTGCTGGTGGCTGAACCACAGTGGTTCGGACCAATCAGAGTCCTATGAGGAACTACTGGTGGCTACGGGTGTGGTTTACGTGTGACGGAACTGTTGGAAAACAACAACGGCGGCTCCTAAAGAGGTTAGCGTAGATGCTGCTATAGCATCAGTTCTATCAGAACTGGAGAGCAAAGAACGGCACTGAAGGCTTCTCTCCAAGATGTTTTCGCTCTTCTCCCGACAGGCTTGGACTCTCCTACTACATCATATGGTTCGTTGATCTGATTGGTCGAAGCCCGTGATAGACTGTAAGAGACACATGGTTCATCCAATCACCAAGTATTTTTTCAAAGGGCCTGCCTTTTTCCAAACAGTTTCCAAGGACGACTTCTCAGATGGTTGTGTGTTATGTCAGGTTAGACATGAATGTCTGTAACAAATTAATGTCAATTCACCCAAAAGTTATTTCAGTCCGGACCAAAGCTGTGAACCAACCAACTGACAGACATTGCCATTTTGAGAGCCACGCCAGTAGTGTCTGAGAACATTACAGCAGCAAATGATAGCATTTATAAGCAGCCTTATTCTGAAAATATACATAGCATGCCTAGCTAAGACATGTAGTGACTATAGCATAAGCCTGTGAATAAAGCAACTGAAAACCAAGGAAAAATAGTTTTGGGTCCAGAGGGTTAATTTGGTCCCCTGCTTAAAGTCAACAACATATCCCAGAGTCAGGTTTGTTTTCTTTTGCATCTTGACATGAATGGCCATCTTGGTAGAAATACTGTACACCTTTTGTACAAAAAAGTCATAAAATGGTCATTAGAAACCAGTGCAAATGATCAGCTATGGACAGCTTCAGTGCACAAAGGACACACAGCATCTCCAGTTATAATAGTAGTGACAATAGGCAGAGATAAGAGAGCAGAATGACCGTTCATCCTTGTCCACAGGGTATTAAAACACAGCTTCCTCCTGGCAGCTCACAAACAACATCCCCTGTGTCATAAATTCACTTGCTGTTTTTGTTCCATATCTTTCAGAATTTATAGCTGAAATAAACTTGAACTGTGGCCATGAAAATGCTTATATCCCTGCCGGTAACATGGCTAACTGTTTGTTGCATCACCAGCCATAAATCAGACAGTGGTGAGCCTGTCTTGGCCAAAGCCTTTTCAGATCCATTTACCACTGATAATGCCTGCTGTTCCAGCAGGCCTCCAGGGGCCACAGCCAGATCCCTTCATGAATAAGCAGACCTGCTCTGTCCTCCAACTGAAGCCCTCAGTTGGGTGCTGAGTGCCGGGAAAACACTGCAGGATATTAGAAAAGTGCTGACATGAAAGATGAGGGAGAAAGCCTGTTCACATAATATGAAGAGAGCTCAAGACATCCATCATGTGAAAAAAAAGTGATTTCCTCTCTGCTCATGTACACATCAGCTGTAGTTGACCACAGCTAAGGGATGTAAACCATCTGTCTTATTGTCAGTGATTCAAATAGATATAGTGTATTGCTCATTGATGGCTGGTTGGATAAACAGTTGAGGCAATAAGAGTTTTGCAGATGGTAGTATGAATGAGGACAACAGCTTCCAGTGCCAGAGAGAGGATGCATTCCAAGCAAACGTTGCAACAAGCGTGGATGAGATGGATGCAGCTGGACAGGTTGTTGTTCGTCATTTGACAGAAATAAAAACTTTCTTTTATTTATAGGACAAATGTTAAATTAACTGCTTCTGACAACCACTACCACAGCTTCTGTGTCCACTGAAAATGAAATAGATTGCACGGATACTTCTGATTGGTTCAGGCAAAATGAGTGCCCTCCAAAGAGAAACAGCTAACATGAACCCTGTGTCGAGCTGAATGAATGAAATGGCAATATCAGGCTACAGATTTCTCACCTGCCGACTACCAGCAACTGCCTACAACCAGGGCAGCATGCTGTAAGTAAGAACACACGAGTCAAGACAAGCCATCACAAGATCACAAGGGCATGATTATTATTACACTACGAGCCAACTGTACCACACAATAAGCTCAAACAAGGCATCAGGAGTCAGTAGGCCACATAAGGCTACCTTTATATGTCTGCCGTAAATTCTCAATTAAACTAGTGTTCAAATAATTATAATTCCCTGTGCTATAATAGTTCAAATGCTAAATTCGCTATACTGTAAGTCATGTCATACTCACCACTCTACCACTCTTAATTTCTCTTTTTAACAGAAATACTGTTCTTATTCACTAATCAAATCCAAGCCTCTACTTTACTGCTCTTTCCATCGTTCTTAAGCTAAATTTTATTTTTAAAAAACTTCAAAGTCACTGTCCTGGCTCCATAGTTAGGCACTTGTAACCACTGAAAGCCTTTAATGTGACACGTTTGCAGTGTTGCAAGTGCAGTAGCTTATTGCGGTACAAAAAAAAAAAGGATCAGCACTGTTAAACTGACTGGTAATAGTAAATGTGAACAGTATTTCTGTTAAACCAACAAACTTAGAGCAGCATAGTCATACAGTGGATTATGACATGACTCTGTTGGAGTCTGATGGAATTAGTGCTGTGGAAATGTACATTATACACAATTTATCAAGACAACAAGTAAACATGGAGGAAGTGAAGCAGACCGAAAGAACTAACTGAAACTGGAACAGATTAAAAAACAGGGAGGCTTCTCACTCAAATATGGTCAAATATACTTAGAAATGCACTTACAAATTCTACTTATATCGTTTCATGGTATGTAAGTCATTTATACGGAAAAACAAATACATTAAAAGCACAGTTTGTGCTTAAAGACAACAATTACATGACATAATGGCATTATGAAATGTTTTTCAACTGGATATCTAACCTGCCTATAACCCAAAATCCAAAAGAATGTCATGTTTGTTAAGTCAAAGTAGAGACTGCTTCCAAAGAAATATTGCTGAAGTTGTTCGATTCTGTTCTTGCGAAAACAAGACATAGTCTCATAAAACCTTGAATGAAATGAAACACACTTTGGAATAAGAAATGTGTTATCTTAAAATGTGCTTACCTCACTAAGTTCTGTTTCAGGTTGGGATTAGTTATACCAGATAGTTCCAGATGATTGTGATTCTGATTATCTGTCCAGAAAACACCACGCCACCATGCCAAACGCCATGAGCGCGGCTTCTTTGTGGCAATGAGAGAATATTTCATTAAACACAGTGATTCACTTCGGTTCCAACCTAGTGGCCATGTCAAGGCCTGATAGAGCACTCTGTCCTCTCTCTCCTTTACAACCGGCCACTCCAACACCTATCTGCGTCCTGTTAGAGGGAGGCACTATAAAATACACTTGTCTTTACAGCTTTCATATTGCTACCACTGGCTCTGTACTGCACAGTCATAAATATCAATCCTTATTACGTATCAAGTCATTGAAGATGGATTATGTCCCTGTGAGTGACTGGGTAATGCTTTACTTCAAAAATTTCTCATGAGGCAAAATGAAGAATCTAATGCAGCTAATAAGATCATTTGCTGAGCACTAGAGTCAATAGAGCCCAGCAATATATACTATACTATGTTGCATTACACTGTGTTTCATGTTTTCTGATGTAGATGTAGAGCCCATAGTAGGAGTCCCTAAACAAAGGCCTGCTAAAGTCAAACTGTCAATACAATCAAGTGTGCATTTACAATATTAGTGTTTTATTAAAGGGGTACTCCAGTGATTTAGTATAGTACTTCCACAAAATATTTTAAAAAGAACAGTCAAAATCAACGCTGCAGAGGCCGAGAGTCCCTAGGATGGGTCAAGCTACACTTCCCATAATGCAACAAAATAGCGGATTTGGTTGATAGAAACTCCCTGTCTGGTAAACACATCTTTTAAACTGTTTAAATGCAGGCTTTCTGTTATACATTTTTTTGTTTGTATGCTTTTTAGAACTTGGATCTTATTTTCATAGTTGTGGCCACCATGCCTATTGGTTACAGTAACACTGTACTCACAAACTCATCGAAATCATTTGTGAGATCTGGGAATGCAGCAACATTGCTACAAAGTCAGACAGGACTAGAAACATGAGTAGTCTGATGATCAGACCTCCAGGTTCACCAAACTCTATTGGAATAGAAAACAAAGGCCAAATAAACATCCCAGTTTATCATGGATGTATTATAAGATGGCACCCATTCATTCCATGAAAGTTACTCACCCAGCGCTAGATGCACTAGATGTTTTCATCAGGGAGGTTTTCCACCGGTCCATTTAGGATTGGGTCGAAACCTACCTACCTGATACCAACAAGCACATTCAATGTTTAATTGATCCAAAACAATTCCGAGAACAGTCTGATCTGATCTGAAGCTGAGGATAATGAGACCCAACCCAAAACGCAATCGACCTGAACAGACCCAGATAGAGAGAACACCAACACTGGCAGCAGTGTGATGCTCCACCCACATTCCATTAAACACACACTTTCAGCTTTACTGGAAGAACTGTCGGCTTGTTTCCACAATGACTGATGTCTGACTGCTCCTGTTTCCTGCCCCATCTGATTTGAAATGACAGCCCAAACTACAAAATCCAAACTCAAGTTGTCAAAACAGACGACTAGAAACATCCTTTTAACAACACATACCAGTCTTTTAGTGGGATTTGCCTCTGATATGATGGAGCTGACCACAGTTTGGAAAATCATGACATGATATATTATTCATTTATTTAGTTTTCATGTCCCATGGTGGCCTAAATGCTCTTTCAGACCAGGAAAACAGTTATGTTGAGCATGAAGAGATAAACCCTTGTTATTTAAATAAAACATTACCCATTTCACAAATCAAGAGAGACATTGCAGAATTCCCCATGTGATACAGCAAATAAGAAAACTGAAACATCTTAAAAAAAACATTTTGTGTAATTAGACATCTAATTTAGATATCAAGGCTCAACAGTATGTCACCAAAATAGGAAAAATGTAAATAATCCATGCCATACTCCATTTATGTAAATGAATCTTCCTGTTGTGTTTCCATGAGGGGAGAGCTCTGACTCTCTAATAGCTGCTGGTGGCCATGTTTGCTTGTCAGAAGCATTTGTTTTCCTGCAGAGTGCTAGCACACAGCTACAGCAGCAGGTCTGTTTGGTGGTTGGACTTCAGCCCTGATTTGGAACAACTCGAGGATGCAGCCACATGGCCAAGTGCAAATAACTGTTGTTGTAAAGGATATTCATTAAAAATGTATGTTACATGGGACAATGCTAGGGCTGAACAAATGATCGAAATATTATCAAAATCGCAGTATGGCCAAGTGCAATATCCAAATCGCAATCAAGCTTTTTGATAAAGGTGAAATGGGTCACAACATACCATTATAAATGAAGCATTGTGTTGCTACAGAGATGCCCCGGCCTACAAATCATATTCTCCAGACATTAGGGAACATGCTTGTTTGATACAGATCACATCATCATCAAAATCACATCATTATCATTTTTTTCAGTGAATTTTTTCACACAGTCTGTCCATCCAACACACTGCTGCAGAACAAGACTACCGGCCAGATGGTCAAAATCTGCTGTGCACGTTCAGCATGTAGCGCCACCATGAGATCAACCTATAAACGATAGTCAACAAGAAATATCTAAACCTATTGGACAGATGAACTTGACAGTAAGGGTGGGCGATATGGTCCTTAAATAATATCATACTGCAGGGTGTTTTGATATAAAGATATTCATGACCATATCATAAAATACATGTTACTTTTTTGACCCTGAAAACAGTAGTTTGACGTAAAAATCTTAACTCAAGGTCCACTTACTAGCCATTTCCGGACCTTTTAATTGCCTCTCACAAGTCTTTGCTCAGTTGTCATTGAGATAGTGGGGTGCAGTATTTGTTATTTTATTTATTTGAGATGCAACCATTATTTGAATACAGCTCTTATTTGAAAATGTATGATCCTGTAAAGCAGGATCTGTCAGCCTTATCAATATGATGAGGACTTCACACTGTTCTCTGTGGACAGGTACATATTTAGATTGTATTACATGTTTCATTGAGAAAAACTTTTCTGGGTTAATATGAAGATGTATCTTTATAAGATGCAAGATCAGTAGCCAGTAGGATTTCATCCATAGCACTTTTCTCACCTGTGTTGGCTTAGAAGTGAAGCTTACTATTTCCAAGGTCAAGGTTTGTTCCATCCAGTACCTCAGCCTCTGGGGGCTGCTCCATTTGAAGTGTTGTTATGATTAAATATGCGTATGCATTCAGCAGTTCATCCTCAACCAGTGCTTCTTACAATATCAAAACATACTGTCAACCTAGAAATGACTGCTAGCTTTTAATTCAGGAGATATGAACCCCGGAGACTTTTAATAAGGGAAGTCAATGAGGTAAATGAACATCAGGTGAAACTAGGCAGAAAATAGCATTACATAAAAGCAGCATGATTTCCTGTCACTTAAATTATGTGCAAGCCCCATCACAGGAAGAACAACAGCATGTTTTAACCAGCAAGACAAATTCTAGCTAAAAACATCTCAGACTTCATACTGAATGTACTCCAACAGAAATACTGGATAAAATTGAATGTAAACTAAGCAAACAGATTTACACTTATGGTGTGTGTTGGTTTTATGGTCCAGACTGATAACATATTTAGCATGGCAGTTCATTCTTGACTTGGGAACAATATGTGTGACAAAATAATCTCAACTTCGTTGTAGAACGTTGAGTATACATATGCATGTGCGTTGAGTATATGTGGTGTATGACATCATCATGACATCACATGTGACAGCTGTGGGGGACACTCCATCAGTGGAACTGCAAGGACCCTGGGCAAGAGACTGACTAATACCAGACCAAAACCTCTCCCAGCATCCACTGGAAAGAGGTCAAAAGTCATGGAGCAGGAGTCGGAGGATGGCCGGAGAGAGATCAAGGAGGACATTCACATCTGACACCAGAGACCATCTTTAACAGAGACAGGTTACCATCTCCCCCATATGTGACCACCTGTTATCATATTCACTGAAGAAGACCATGAGATGCACACGAAAGTGTAGAAAAAAGGAGCTATTGGACATTGAGTTGAGTTTATTTTGTCACATATTTATCGTAGAACTAAGCAATGCTACACTGGTTGTCTATGAAAACACCATGAGGTGAATTTAATCTAATGAAACAATGTGTTTAGATTCCACACACATGTTGTGGAATATGTTTTCTTTTATTTTTCTTACTTTCATAGAGAGCTTAATTATCTAGGCATTCATACACTGACCAGAAAACAACGGTGGGGAAAATGATGATAGTAAATATTGGCTTTTTATTCTTAAATCGAATAAACATACTGTTAACTTTCAAGACTGCATAGCCCTACAGTGACAGCCTTGAACTGATGATGAGGGAAGGTTTTACATTCAGAGAGCATCCAGGGGCATGTCCAGGTCATAGTTCCAACACTGGAATCTATTCATCCATAACATCCAGCAGTTTGGAGCGGAGTGGAGGGGAAGCTTCACAAAGGAGAAACAGAAGAGCGGTGGTGATTCTTTCAGTAATCACTTCATTTCTATATCTTCTCTAAACTTTACACCTCATTTCTCTCAGTGATTTCAAATATCAGGGCTTTAATCAACTGCAAAGTATATCTGGCATCAGTCCACAGCTCAGCTATCAGAATCCTGCCCTGAAGTCTTATTAATTGATGCACTGCAGTAAAGAGCAGCCTTATAATTCTGACAGAGGAATATCAACAGCATGTCATCCTGAGACCTGCAGGCCCAGCACAGCCTCTCAGCTACTGATCAAAATGAAATGAAACACTTTAAAATGAAACTTCACTACTGATACATTGCTCTTTACTTGCAGACAGTGTGAACATCAAAGTGCAAAGACTGCAGCTTCAACAGATGTACAGTAACTGTAACATGGTCACACACTGCTGGAAGATTGAGCCAACAACTAAAAAGTCTTTTAGTCTACACTTTGTCTTTTCTAAAATCAATGTTTACTCTGTCGGTTTTATTGAGTGTATAACAACGAATGAAAGCTGGGAAAGTGTGGGTCAGTGGGGGGCTGAGGGAGGAGGACAGCTATAGGGAGCTAACTGGAACTTCAAGGTTGCAGAAGTAAGAAAACCTCATTCAACACCACACTCACATTTGTAATAGCACAAATTACTAAAAACCCAGCTTTGGAACATTACCTTACTGGGGCTGCAACTAACGATTATTTTCTTATCGATTAATCTGCAGATTATTTTCTCAATTAATCAATTAATCATTTGGTCAGAAAAGAGCAAACAATTCCCACCACAATTTCCTAAAGCCCAAGATGGCTTATTAAAATAGTTTAGTCCAAAAGTTAAAGAGGTTCAGTTTACCATCACAAAGACAAATAAACTCTGCAAATCCTCACATTTGAGAGGCAATTAATTTTCTGCTTATTGACTAATGGATTAATCAACTACTGGTTGCAGCTCTAAACTTACCTCTACAGTATGTCATGCAGTTCATTCAATTTGTCTAAGAGAGATGGTAATTTCTTTTCCAAAAACCATGTAACATCAATGTTTATTCAATATTTCAGTTTTTAGCTGCCTTTAACAAGGCAGTTTTTATTTTTTCTAATAGACACTTCAAACCAACTTCACCCCACAGAGCTTCCACCACCACTTGCAAAGACAACCTCCATTTTTTATTTTCATTTTTTTAATTATGCAATAAGTCCATATTAGCTTTCATGGCAAAATTCTGTCAATAGCCTTCTCACTTTCTATCACAGACACTACAAACCAACTTTGTTTTAATCAGAGCCTCCTCCCATTACATGCACACCTTCTTGTTTTTAAAGACATATCCTGCAATATTGCCCAATGAGCTTTTCTGAAATGTATTTTCCCACTGTTGTAACCCCTCCCATTCTAATTTATGTTATTCATTTCCACAGTAGAAGGTTCAAATATGTACTGGATTTATACTAAACTACAGGTTAATACGGCCATACCTGTCACTTCAGTTTATCTGTCTAGAATTTGTTTTAATAAACAAATCATATTACATTTCTGACTGCTATACAAACAGACCCAGATCATACAGGGCTGAACTGCCTGTGTAATCTGGGTTTACTTGGTATAGCACTGTTGTCACATGCCTCTCTGCTGTCCCTCACCAGGTTGTGTCCCACCCAAACATCCTCCTTCAACCACAAATACATTACATTATGCAAGCAGGCCACTATCAAAACCTGCACAGGCCAAATACCCATTGCAGAGATCAGTTTTGATACCAGCAACCATTCTGTGTCACAGTGGGGAAATCACAGGTCTGTCAGTGCTGATAAGATCCTGCCCTCACTCTGAGGTGAGATGAAACAACACCACTGCCAGCACACTGAACAGCAAACAACAGAGCGTCTCAGTGAAAAACCTGGCTATTATGGTCCTGTTCCATTGTGGGATTGAAAGGAGACGAGCTGGACTGTTCTGTGGATAGGTCAATCAGCCCGGGAACAATACCATGACATGCAAGAGACAAACTGAACACTCCCATCCAATCATGTCCACAGGAAACAATACAGAGCCTGTTGCTATCAAATCAGTTCCCTGCTCTGCAGAGAGACAGCCTGTTAACCCCAAAACTAAGTGATTTCAGTCGTGACAGTGTATGCATTTGGTTTGACAATATAACTAGTAAATATATTATGCATCTTTTTTAACCTTTAGTTATTCATGGAATTATCACTGAGATTTGATAATTTGTTCTTTGACTTTCCCTGCAGTGGAACACACTGCTGGAAAAGTCTTTCCCCATTTGAGAAGCCGGAACCAGAGAACGTTTTGCCTGATGAATGACTTAAACAATTAATCGATTATCAAATTGTTTGTTGATTAATTCTATTGATAAACTCATTAACTAACCAATCTCTGAACCCATTGGCTATTGTCTGACACCGATTTGAATGCAGATACATTTTTTAAATAAACTAATAAAAAGCTGATCTCTAGGGTTCCCACGATTGATAAAAAGCTAAATTGTCGTCAGACGATAGCCGATGGATTCCGCGATTGCTTTTCAACTGTTTACCTGCATGCAACCAAAGCCCGCTCAAACGTGATTGCTCAGTACTACTCGGACTACAAACAGACTACAAACAGAAACCATAACACTTCCAATAACAGAATCTTGTCCCTTGCCTACAGATTCTGCATTCGTATCCAGATATCTGTTTATAGAGATTACTGCATTTGCATAGTAAATTATACCCATTCTGACTGTAGTTGTTTGGCAAAAGAAACCACCCATGAACAACCCTAGTGTATATTTCAGACAGATGAGATGGGATGATAGGAGGGAGCAGTTTTCTGTGTTGTTACAAAACTTCTGATTAGGAAATATGCTTTTCTTTGAAGGTGCTGCTGTAATCTGATCTCATTGTGAAAACAACTGTGGCACCAGATAAATAAAAACAGAGCACAGAGCAGCTGTTTTCTTTCATGGTTACAAGAGAAAATTACAAAAAACTGATGTTTCTGCTGAGGAATGATGTACAGGAATTTGTATGTGTGAGTGCAGCCCTGAGATGCTAAAAACATCCTGAGATGACTTTGGGTTCAGGCCCAGGTAGTGGTCCCAAGAGCAAAAATGCCCTTCAGGAATTCATTTAACAGTCTCACAAAGCCAGATAACACCTCTCAAGCTCAGGTTTTGCTATTTTAGTCGGAAAATTATCCACTGAGAATGATAAGATGCCAGTGGAGTCAGCAGTGTTAAGATGATGTGCTCTTCTTTGTAAACAGCTATTTCAGCAAACTGCTGTAGACATAAAACTAAGTATGATTCAGAACCTGCACGGCCTGTTTCTCACCTACGACTTGTCCAGAAACAGTTTTTGGTGAACTGTTCAGGAACTTGACAACATTTCCAGAACAGCCAGCAGTGAAAGAAAGAACTGTCAATGCATGTTGAGCATTGGAGGCTGCAATGAGTGAAATGATAACTGATTCATCAATATCAGTCTCATGTCAGTGTGTAAATTACAGAGCTGGAGTCAGGATATGGTTATCTGGACTGGAAGCAGGGACAAACAGCTAACCTGGCTGTTCAAAAATACACCTGCCAACACATTTGAAGCTCACTGATTAATACGTTGCATCTTGTTTGTTTAATCTGTACATGTAAAAAGACAACTTGTGGTTTTAGTGGGAGTTAAATGCTGGAACAATTTCTTGGTGAACAACAGTCGGTGCAGTGCCCAGTGTCACAGTGAGGTTGCAGCATTTGGTACCATGAACTATAGAGACAAAGGCTAAAATCTGTGCTCTCTGGCTGCATCTATAGCCGGAGGCGCTGCACAGATATGCCAGGTAGATGGACAAACTAGTGCTGTTTGTCAAGAAATAGTTCCAGCACATAACTCCCTTAAAACACAAACTGGTGTTTTTACATTTCTGGCTGTGTATGGTTTAAACTGTGGACAGAGCCCGGCTGCAAGTCAGCAAAGTTAAGCTGTAGCTAATGTGGGTTGTTTTATGGTCTTGTGTTGTGTAGTAGGCTGCTGATTGGCTCAGTGTGACTGGCTCTGTCTCAATGATACAATGCTGACGTTACTGCTTTATTAAAGATTTGATTGGCTGTATGGAAACAAGGTCTTCATCTATGTAGACGGATACCGAACTGTATTCTGTCGATTTAATGCAAAACCAGGGGGCGCCATCTTAAAACCAAAAAATATAAAAATATAAATTTCTCCCTTTTGGTTTCTGATTTTTTCTCAAAGGAGAACACAGGACAAGTGATTTACAGAGCAGATACATAGCTATGGCAGACAAAAAAAAAGCTATTTAAACTCAGTTGGACTTGTTATTATTTACGATAATATAAACTTTAATCATATTAACTGTTCAAAATGTCCTGTCATGTTAAATATCTTTAGACAGATATATCTTTATCACAAAATGTGTGTTGACATAATGATATATTGATATTTATTATTCTCACTATGGGTATCAGCCTCAAAACACAGTAAAGTAATATGACACTAGAGAAAGTTTCTTTCAAGGCAAATTATAAAACCATAAAGGTCCTGTGTAGAACCATCTGAGCATTCCAGCCTGCCAGGTTCTGTAGTCCTCTTGTCTCAATGTGCATACTCTAACCAGGATGAAAATGCTGTACGTACAGAATGCCAAAATATAGCAGCCCTCTCCACCCATATGTTTTCATGCTTGTTCATCCCTGAAATTACACACAATTTATCAATGTGAAGAGCAGAGATGAAGAGAAGTCAGCCCACATGCAGCTGTGAGACCAGCAGCCAGAGCAACTGTGATCAAGACAAAGGAGTTTGCAGTCAGATTCAGTCATTTGTCTGCAGTCATGTCTATCAACACATCTGCTTCTGCAAATGGAAACTGGAAAATAAACAGGCACACATCCTACTGGTGTAGGACTGAGGTCGTAGGTGGAAAAGTGTGAAGGAAAAGTCAAATGAAAATACACATTAATTCATAATACTATTTGCATATTTAATGACTCACTGTTAAATTGAGTAATCGCGTAATATTAAAGGATTACCTCAATACAATGGTGGTGGATGGATTTTTGTTTGTGGTGCTCACAGCATTGGAAAAATGAAATTTAAAAAATTCAACGACAACGTGTTTTCAAACACAAAGTAACTGCAATTGTGGATAATCCAGAGACCTCTCTGTGAGCCTGTGCTTGAAGTGGATTAAAGCAGCAGCTGCACCGCATGTGGCTTTTATTTTATATAAAACATCATTGTATGATTACTGTACAGTCCATGTGAATGTATGTTTGTACAATAAATAAAAGACATAATTCATGAGGATCATAGAACTTTGGTCTAAGTAATTTTTGTTTTTGCTTCATAGTTGGAACTGAAGATAAAAGGATAAAAGCTTTTTATGTCACTGTCCACTGCATACAAATATATTTTTGCACATAGTCTTCAACTAAACTTGGCACTAAGAGTTAGTTTATACAAAACCCCAGGTTACATTCACTGAATTTTGGTACCGGACATAAACTGCAAGCTGTGGAATCATACAATATGAACATTCCTGGGGATACTGGCCTGTTCTAATACTAAAGGTAAATGACTGATTGTTATTTCATACTGATGTTTGTTCATTTGTTTGAACCACTATTGTACCATGTGCCCAAAATGGTAAAATAGATTTATTATATTTATCATATCACAATATTCATATTAGGGGTTGATATATTGGGTTGCCTCTCTTTGGTTGATATGTGAGTTAGATGTCAGAATTTTATGTAAATATTTTGACGTACATGCTGATGTGATTGATGGTAAGACTCAATCTAGGACCCAGACCTGTGCTGAATCAGCACAGCGTACTAAGTATACTTGATGAAGACACAATGTCAAAACATACTGCTTCAAAAATGAAGCGAGAAAACATGTTTGTTTGTTATTTGGGTAAAACGAGCCTTTGACCAATGCCAGAATATGTCTGAATGGTTATTGCTGGTGAATAACATTGGGGTGTCGATATATGGGAAAGAGCCTTGTCAAAATACTGTTGACTGCAGGGAGCAGCAGTGGCAGTGTATATATATATATGTGTGCGTGTGTAGCAGTGATGCAGTCAGCATTCAGGTCTGAGTCTCACGCAGCCTTCATCATGAGAAGAGCAACACACACACACACACACACACACACACTGCTTTGCATCATACATTCACAGTGCTGGCATCCAGATGATGCACTTATCAAGGTGGATGAACAACACACAGAACAGTACACACTTCCTCCACCTCCTCACTGTCTGCATCTTGTTTCTGTGACTCCACCTCCTCTTCAGCCTCCCTGCCCTCACTCATCTTCCCTCCATCTGTTGCACTGTTGAACTGACAGCCAATTATGTCACTCAAAGCCATGCACTCTTCTTCCTCTTCTTCCTCTGCCTTATTTAGTGTAAAAGTATTTGGATTTTTGCATCCGGAGCATGAACAGGACAGCTTGGTATTCTTGATTTAGAAAACTGCCAAAAGAATGAAGCACTAGGTACTTAGTCATGCTGCAATATAACTGGCTAATAATGTGCAAACACATGGGCTGCCACACAGACAAGAGAACAGAGCTGAGTCCAGAGTAGAATACTGAAACACTTGTGCTGCAACTAGACTACACCTATATTTTTCATGACAGCAACCCATATACTGTATACACAAGTAATGCATCCCAGCTATATATAGTGTTTATTATAAACAATAAAATGTGCCATTAACCTGACATGTTGTTGGTGTTGCAAATACTGTAGGCTTCTGTTTTGAAAGCATCAGTGCATGACAGAATAGTCTGCAGACCACAAGTCGCACTATTTTCCCAAAGGGTCACACATGCATTAAGCTTCAATATGCATGAAACCAGCAAGACGCATTTTTTAAAAGGATTTTATTGTTTTTATTGTAAGGATTCTAATCATGTTACCAATGCACATAGTGGATTATAAAGTGAATAGCATACCGTGATCACACTGACCGCGGAGAGTCTCAACAGAAAACTGAGACTTGTGTCTTATCAAAGGCAAGTAATTCTAATAAACGACGCAAATAATGCAAAGAAACGATGCAAGTGATGCTGTTTTGTACAGCTTTGATCCTGTAATGCCCTTTCATATAAAAGGACATGGGGCAGTGTTTTGACTTGCAAAGATTTTCAATGCACAGTACAAGTGTGCCATTATTTCTGCACGGAGGGATGCGCTAACCAAACTGCATTTCAAAATCTGCTAGATTAATGAATCTTTGATAATCATAAAGGCACAGAATTTAAAAAAAACTGTAACCCAAGCCGGTTTCTGACTCATTATGCAAACTCTTTAAATCGACCTGTAATTTATGAAAGAGCCTACACTTTTACAACTGTTTGAGCATCATATTTATCTGGAATAAAAGTTGTTGTTGACAAAATTCCCCTATAAAAGTCGACTTTTTTTAAAAATACAATACAATTTAATACAATCTCTATTTAGGATGATATGACGAACTGCGGATCCAATTAAATTTAGACAAGCCATAATATAATTCCCTATGAGACAGGATAGGCTATGTAATTTTGCGGACAACTCCATTATTAATTTCGAATCGCTTTGGGTGTCATGTTCTGTCAGTGTAGGCTGCAATGTCAGATGCAAGTAAGTGTTGACGGATTTAAGTGAATATGTAATTCAATCTTGCATACAGCGTGTCCAGTCTGCAGGACGCTCCTCTAACTGCACAGATGTTAGCGCTGCATATCTGACACTACACAGCAAAGCAGTTATAAAAAGGATGTTATAACTCACCATTTTCTAGGGTTTCCTGGACGTTTGCATTTCGGAAAAGATGTTGAAGACAAGAAAAGCAGGGAGGTCCCCAGATTAGACACAGTTTAGAAAAGAGTCTCGCAATTCCTCCAGTCCCGCAACACTTGCTCTAATCCCCAAAGGTGAATAGGAAAAAAGGTCCGTAAAAGCACCGTGAGGAGTGTAAATCCTCCGCCCAGCTGCTGGGACTGTGGAGGTTTTCTCTCTCAGTGTCGGTTAGTGTTCCCGGTAAAGCAGCGGTATCCCTCTGCTCTGCTCCCTGTCCGTCCGCGGTGGCTCCTCTCTGAAGGAGCAGCATCCCCAACACTTCGTCCATATACACCCTCGGGAGGTGTCGGCCACGTTCGGCTGTTTCCGGAAACACTATAGTGTAGTAATGGGCTGTCAATGAGTCCAAGACTTTGCAGCAAATTGCCGAGATTCAGTTTGATTCTGTTTTTCAAATCCGCAAAAAGTGATGTGGATTTTGTAATGTATGATTTACAGACATTTTTAAAGATACAAGTCCATGGCAGAGTTTCAATTCCGGCACTGAGCAGAAGTCAAACAGTTCACTCACACCATGCCCTTAAGCACCAAGCTATTTAAAGGTGCTGTAAGCCTTATTTTTTTGTTGCAATAAGTGTTAAATTGCTCTGACAGCCATCACTGAAATTGTGTGTTTGATCAGTAACCTGGGTATCTGAGTCCTTCTGCTGTGCAGTAAACAGAAAATACATTTTCTGGTATCCCGTTCCCACTTTATCCAATCAGGAGAGAGAGCTACCTACTGCAGCGCTCCAGTAACGGCTTATACCACCAAATATGCAAAGCAAATGAAGACTGCTGAAGAACAGAGAACAAAAGAAAGCTGCAAGAAAAAAGGGGCAAGAGTCAACCCACATTTACATCAGTGTGGCCTTTGCTTCAAAGTTTTGAAGGGGTTGAAAAGCGATGCACAGCTGGCCTTACTGCTTCTGGACAGGTAAGCTATATTTTACAGTAGCTATACAGATATTTGTTAGCCAGCTAGGTTTGTTGGTGTTTTTTACCCTGACAGCTAATATTAATTTATAACCGCCTAGACACTCCTCATTTGTGGTGGACTTCAGCTTGGTTTGTAACGATAGCAAAAAGCTTGATGTTAGCTAGGTAGCTAGCTAATATTAGTTGTAGTTATGTGCTTCATTATAGCAAGACATAAATAAAAAAATGAATAAATAAATAAACCGCACCCACTCCCTGCTTATACATCCCAGCAGCGCACTGCTTCCCATTGGTGCTAGGGGTGTGATATGGTGCGCTGCGGTGGCATTGTGTGAATAGTCAGGAGGGCGAAAACTCTTCTTCATCCAGCTGAGGAGGTTCAGCATGGCCTTGAGTTTACTCTGCAACTTCTACAGGTGCACCATCAGAGGATCCTGACTGGCTCTGCATCACCGCCTGGTATGGTAACAAAAGAATCCAAGGCTTTCTACCAACCTGCCTGTCATTATAGAAATGATGTTTATATAGTACTATTTGTTTTCACAATTACATTGTGGCAGCAAATGTAATCGCTGGCTGGGTTATGTAAAGCGTTATACTGATGTACCATGCAGAACTTGCACGGAGGTGGTCAGGGTGCCCACAGTGTACCCACACTGTGCCCACATTGTACCCACAGTATGCCCAGTGCACCCACACTGTGCCCACAGTGTACCCACAGTATGCCCAGTGTGCCCACAGTATGCCCAGTGTGCCCACAGTATGTCCACTGTGTACCCACAGTGGCTACTCTACTTAGTGTGGGCATGCTATGGGGCCCACACGTGCCCCGCATTTCACACCGGTAACGGGGCCCACAGGAAGCTGCCCACACAGGGCCCAATTTTTTTGTTTTCACAATTACATTGTGGCTGCAAATGTAATCGCTGGCTGGATTATGTAAGGTGTTACGCTGATATACCGTGCAGAACTTGCACGGAGATGGTCAGGGTGCCCACAGTGTATCCACAGTGTGCCCACAGTGGACCCACAGTGTGCCCACAGTGGACCCACATTATGCCCAGTGTACCCACAGTGTACCCACATTATGCCCAGTGTCCCCACAGTGTGCCCACAGTATGACCAATGTGCCCACAGTGTACCCACAGTATGCCCCCATTGGCCACTCTGCATAGTGTGGGCATGCTGTGGGCCCCCAGTGGCCACTGTGCTTAGTGTGAGCACACTATGGGGCGCACATATGTGTCCTGCATTGTGAGCTGCCCACACAGGGCCCACTTTTTTTGCAGTGGCCCCATACGGGCCCCAAAAAGCTGTTGCTGGGTAGCGGCAAATGTAAATGTAAAATGTAATCCAACCGCCATTATGTTTCCTCCAAAATGTATTTGCTGTTGGAAAGAGACTGCATTATAGATTGCATACTTTAAACAGTGGTGTATCATGACAGACTATATCATTTTGTTTTTATCTATTTACCTCATATCAGTGTCACTTTTACCTTTTTACCATATAGGTATTGAGTAGGTGTGTACATAAATTAAATCCATGTCATGTACTGCACTAGAGTTTGCCCCATTGATTTTAGGATGTTTATTTTGAATGTGTATTTTATTCTAATCCTTATTCTAATCTTCCCTTCATTTTCTATTTATTTGGCTGTTAGAGGCTGTCTAAAGCCTAAGAATTTCTCATTTCTGTGTATACTGCACTGGAACGTCACAATAAAAAACCCTGAACCGACATACAGTACAAGTGAAGAAAGAACTGCATAACCCATTGACTTTGTAATTCAAGAAAGAGTTTGAGGATTTTCTCTGTCACTTCAATATAGTATTACATACTGTATGTATGTACAGTAAAAATAGGAAACGGTTTATGAAAGAAGCAGCTACTCAGTGCTCACCAGACATTTTACATTACATATGTTTGTGTTGACCTAAAACGTTGAATAATATTGTATATAGAATATTTATTATTTAAGACAAAAAACTGTAAATGCATTATTTCTCTTTAGTGAGTGTGTTTAGTATTGGTTGAAGTGTTTTCATAATGTAGGACTCGGGGGATTCTGATTGGAGAAGTATACCATGCTCTTGGGGATAATAATGGCATTGCCTTCAGGAGAAACTAAATAAATAAACATGTTGCCTGAACATACTCAAAGTCTGATATTCATATTTAGTGTTGGGAACAGTACAGCTTTCTAGCATAACATTACCCTTTGCTGCACAGCCTGGGGCTACAGAGCCATTCATTACCAAGTTGAAAGTGAGGTTGTCCTGTTTGCTGAAACAGTAAAGCAGAGTTTGAAGCATACAGTAACCGCTGCATGTGAATCGAGTGTTACTTATAGGATGGCAGTGAGTGTGTTGAGGTCTGAAGGATGCTGTTTAAGTGTGACCAAAGAGGTGTTGACAAAGAAAAGCTTTATTTTGTAAAGCTGCTAAATGAAAACTATGTACATTTTCATAAAATTGTGTTTTGTTTAATTGGCTGGAGTTCACACATTTGAAAGAAGGGGGGCTTTGTGCAAACTCACGAATATGTGACAGGCATTTTTCAGAGGACTCCGTCCTCAATATGGAAATGTACACTGCTGGAATGATAATTGAAAATTTTGTTCCCACTTTTGTAAGGAAAGGGCATCACTGATCCGACTGCTATTAGCTTACTACTATAATTTCCCATAGAGGTTAGCGAGTTAGTTAATATTAGCTTGCAGTTTACTGCACACAACCTGTGGTAGCTCATTAGCTGCCAGCATCTAGCTTTCCAACAAATGCTTTTCTATTCTATTAACTAAAATGCCAAATGGTTTTCTTTCTCATTTTCCTGATCCTTATTATTATTATTATCTTTATATACTGTTAGATATCTTGCAAGTTAGTATGTCCGTGGTCATTTAGTTACGCTATAGCTGGTCACTGATTGTTTATTAGACCTGCAAGAGAGGGTCCTGAGGAGGGAAGTCTGAGGTGCTGCAGTTGGACCCTTTTGGAATGACTAGCTACCTTACGCTGTCAGAAAACACGATCCCTTTGTTCCATACTCTTGGCGCATGTCCTCCTGTAAAAGCAAGTAATCCAATTTCCACTAATAAGTTAATTAGCTAATGTAAGTTCATTGGTTATGAAATATGGAATAATTTTTCCTTTACATGTTTTCTATACTGCCGTCCACTGTGATTGACTCTTCAGCTGGAAACGCTGTCAGCAGCCCGGCAGGAGAGACGCTCCGTGGTGCACTGGGAATTTATAACTTAAGTACAAGCAGGATGTATATGTATCTCTGACTGTGTGGAAATCGGATGCTTTCACATCACAGATGACAAAGAAAGGCATTAAAATGAGAGTCTTAAAGGTAAAACATGAGACTCATATAGGCCTCATGAGTCGAAAGTGGGTCAACACACCATCTACTGTTTTAAATCAGCCCTGAACCAATGCTGACATAGAGTCAACCGGTTGGGACCTATCTACGTAATGGACTTCACTTATATAGCACTTTTTCAACCTTAATTGTTGCCAGATTGGTCTCATTCACCCATTCACACATTGATGGCGACGGAGCTGCCATGTAAGGAGCAGGGGATCGAACCGCCAACCCTGGGATTAATGGAGGACCTGCTCTACCTCCTGAGCCACAGCCACCCATACGTCATGACTTTTATGTAAAAAAAGATTCTAATCAGTGTCAGTCTCCACCATGTTCCCTGACCAAAACACTACATAGCCACAAGGCCATGCCTCCTACAGTTGTTGTTCCTTCACACATTGAATTTTTTCATTGCATTTTTTAAATTTGCTGGCAGAGAAGGTTCTAGCTGAATTTGAGGGTGCAATACACTTTAATGACATGGACATGGGTGAATATTGTCCAAGTTTCGTATTTTCATGTGAATTAGCAATCCAAGTGCGTCCCCTAACAAAGATCGCTTCATCATGCACATCAGATCAGTGTGGCCCCTTGAAAAGGCCATGGCCATTTTTAATTAATAGTTTATGTGCAAAGATTCATGGAAGTGGTTCATTATGTGTTGTGTTGAAACCCCCAACCGCTATATGGCAGTGTTGTAATCTATCATCAGTCATCTGACTCTTCCGCTCCAATGTAATGTTTACTTAGACAGGAAGAAGTAAGCACTAGCATAAACACAAGGGTGCACCGCTAGAATTAGCATTAACATGCGACACTTGGACATCGAGTGCCACTGAATCATACATAACCATAACAGCGCATCACATAATGGATGAGTGGAAGCTGGACTCAACAAGAGTGATGCATGACAGCCACACAGGAGATAACATCGCAGGGTTACTAAAGGAGGCCGTTACTGAATGGAAATTGGAAGCGAAAGATCCCGTCAGTGTAACAGACAATGCATCCAATATGAATGCCGCAGCTGGACTTGCAGGCATGACCCACGTATGATGTTTTGCACACAGCCTGAATCTCACTTCGCAGAAAGCACTGAAATTGCCAACAGTGATGCGACTACTCTGCAGGATCAGACGTATTACAACCTTTTTCAGATGCAGCACCATAGCCAGCCACCAGCTAAAACACAAGCAAGACCTGCTCCAACATAGGTTGACCACAGACGCTCAGCTATTCTGACATGATAGGAAGAACAACCAGCCATCTATGCAGCACTCCTTCCAATAGAGGTGAGAAAGAGTGAAAAGGATATCTTCACACTGAGCGAGACTGACATCATATGTGCTGAGGAAGAGCTCAAGGCTGTCAAGCCAATGAAGGATGCCACCTTGGTAATGTCAAAGGAGAGCATGCCCACTCTGTCTATAGTTGCACCACTTCATGCGAAGCTTGTTATGGGCACAGAAGAAAGCCTGGACGACACACAGACAGTGAAGGACATCAAGGCTGCTATAGCACAAGATCTGGGAAGGAGATATGCCAATGAGAGGGAGACACTGTGCATGGCATCAGCTCTTGATCCTAGGTTTAAGGATCTACCCTTTCTCTCTGAAGAAGAGAACAATGAGACCTACTCCAAAATGGCTGATGCTGTGGTGGCTAAAGAAGCAACAGAATGAAAGTAAATAAATTAATAAATTTGGCTATTTGTTTTTGGGTCAATGACGTGACGCCTACATTTTCTGTCCGACTGCATTTTTTGCCATTAAAAAAAGGTTTAAATGCATAAAAAGATACCATATACATGTAGTACCTCTCCCATACATGGACTCACTTTAACTTTTCAAAAACCATTAGTTGTTAGTAATTTCCATTATTTAAAGTGTCAAAATATCAAGTGGTGTGATTGTCTGGCCATGACTTCTGTTGTGAAGACTTCTTTGAAATTACTCTAAATCTATTCAAATTTATTTTCTGCCCTATTTGGCATGATTTACATAGTGTTTTGTAGTCCTGTACAAAATTTCAAAGAATTTGTATATATATATTTCCATCATAATATACAAACAAACTTCGTCCGATGATGTCCGTTTTGTGAAATATCATCAAAGGCAGGAATTTGCATCTTATACCTATTTGCCAAGGACCCATGGAAGCAGCAACAGGTTTGGAACTCTTTCTCAAATTTGGAAAAAAAAAACTTTTTAAACGGCTGGTATGTAGTTGCCACATTTGGATATCATGTGGTATGACCTCAAAAAAACAATCAATATGAAGTTATTTCTACAAACATATATTTTGATTATAAATTTCATAGTGACCTTTTGTGGGAAGCTAGCTTGTTTTGTTTAGGTGGCCAATTCTGTGCCTGTAAATTTTGACTGAACTTGAAAATATCATGTGGTGCGACCATTGCAGTGTTTTCCATGATAGATATATGTCCTAGATTGGCAGTTTTGTGCTTTTATATTCAATTGATGATTTATATACATAAAGTACTTTATTTTAGTATAATCTGGAATAGATTTTTATGCAATTTGAGTTGTTTTTTCTAATATTTCAGGAACAGCGGTGTATGTTTAATCTTTGTACAATATCATGAGAAAAATGCAAAACAACAAACAATTCAGAGCATGTAATCATGCATGTATTAGTAATTTATTATTTATTTATTTATGTATTTATTTATAACTGTTAATCTCCAGTTATAAATAATCTATTTATAACTGGAGATTAACAGTTATAATCTCCAGGTTCGAGACTCTGAGTGGGGGAAGCGGGTAGCTACTTTACCTATCTCTGAGATGAACAGTGGGTCTTGGGGGGAAGCATGGCTGGCTAGTCTCGAGTTAATGTCATCTAGGAGATGGATGACGTACAGGAGTTTGTAGTTGTTTGTCAAGATCCAGCAGAGTGCTTCGGATAAAGAGTCAAATATTTTCGGGCTGCTCTTGCACCCGAAAGTCAGACGCACTGCAAAGTAGTATGCACCCTTCCAGAGGACGCTAAAAAGATGCCAGTAGTCGGGGTGGATGGGAAGGACTTTGAAGGCGCTGGTGATGTCTGCCTTGGACAACCAGGCTCCTTGGCCTGCGAGGCGGATGAGGGAAATGGCATGATCAATTGTTGTGTACTGCATGGAGAAGTCCGGGCTGGGAATTAGGCTATGGATGCTTGGGACGGTGGAGCCGTGGGGGGATGAGAGATCAATGATGAGTCTCTTTTTACCTGAATATTTCCTAGTAGCTATGCCAATCGGACTGATTCTGAATGTGGGGAAAGGTGGACTGGAAAATGGGCCGATCATGAATTTTTCTTGAACTTCCTTATACAGGAGTTTATCGACTGTCTCAGAGATGGCAAGTTGTGACATGTGTAGGAGGAATCTGGGGTAACCTGCAAACCTGGATGGAAACCGTGTGTAAAACCTTGTATGAGGAAGTTAACAAACTGACGATCTGGGTGATTCTTTAAGGCAGTAGCTAGAGCGTTGATTTTAATTGGGGTATTAAGATACTTACACAAGCTGTGCTTGGTTGGATTATGAGGACAGGTTGGTCTGGCATGGGCTCCACTGCAAAAAGGTGTGGAGGAATCGACAGCTTGAAGCATTACATCCTAGGTCATTAAAATTATTACAGACCATCCTCCCGCCCTAGTAGAGGACTGGTCTTCCTCTCTTATCTACAGGCCGAGGGTGGTAGGGTGGGTGTAGGCTGGTTTAGGGGTGATAGACGGCAGGGGGGACGCGGGGGGCAGGCTGCAGAAAACGGTGGGGCTTTGTTTATTTGGAGCTGAGGCGCGAGGCAGGGAAGCTGTGAGGGTGCATGCTGTGACTGGATGGGATGGTGCACCGCACAGATTGCAATTCAGGGAAGAGCGAGCTGCAAAAACGCAGCAATACATCTCAGGATCTAGTGTTCCCCAGTATGTCCCTTGATTATATTGCTGCAGGCGTCCAGCAGCTTGGGATGTGAAAAGAATGTGGTATGTGTAGAATCCGTTGCCACCGATCCGCGAGGCCAGATAAAGGATCAGAGACAAGTAATCCAACTCTGACCTGCAGTCCGGGAAGGTAGAAAAATGATGTCGCGATACAGGGAGAATGTGAAAGTAAATTCAACCGCCGTGAGTTCTTTGGAGTGGGTAGGAAGTGGCTGTTTGAGTTCAATGGGGCCAAATGCAGTTTACAGTTCCCTGGGGATGTGAGGATTACATGTGGATGGATGTATCAACTGAGCGAGATTAATGTAGTTACCGGTGAGAATCTGTTGCCTGAGCATGGGTGGCACGGGGGATGGTCAGGCGGATGCGACTGGGCGCACAGGAGCTAATGTGGTGGCTAAAGTGGAGCTGTTGGGTAGAGGAGGATAAGTGGGAAAAGCACTGGGACCGGCTGCAGGCGGAGCTGTGGAAAAAAGGGGTGCGTATAAGGTCGGATGAGTGACTTCAGCTACGTATGGGTTATGGGATGGGGGAAGGTAGGGGGAAAAGAAGAAACAGGAGGAAAAGATGGGTTTTGGCTGACAGCACCACCGTGGATCGCTGTAGTGGATGTGGCCTGTGTGGCTGTGATGGCCAGTATTGAGGTGGGAACAGCTGTGGTGGCCAAAGAAGATGGAATAGGAAAGGTAGAAGCAAGGGAAGAAGAAATGATGCTGGGGTAGAGGGATGCATGTGCTTGGGTTGACTTCGGAAGTCTGCTGATCTTCTTCAAACAGATCGCTGTCTGAAGGGTTGAGAAGGAGCTCCTGGTCCATGGTTTTTAAGGTAAGTTTTGTTGTACTAGTCTTTCACGGGTCAAAGGGGAAGTGGGGGGGAGTGAGTGCTTAAATACTTCTGTGCAGAAATGGGATGTGTTCAAGGCGTGGTCTTGTTCCCGAACCTAGTTATAAAACTTAATTAATTATAGTATGTTTAAAGTTTACAAAAGCATGCACATCCAAACGCGATGAATACTAGGTGCTAGACAGAAGTACATGTGTAAGTATAATTCATATGTACAATATATTCTAAACCACCTAAATATACCATAACCTAACCCTACATCAGCACATTAGTAAAACGTATAATGCCCCGGAAAATACACCATCACCCAAGAACTGTACAAAGTTCCATAGTACACTTCAAAAACATACATGTATCTGTCAGGTGAAAGACCTTGTACAGTACCTAGAGCTTAATCAGAGCAACCTGAATATCACATGACTAGAGCATCAGGTGTGAAACATCATAATGTACTGCAATAACAAGAAGAAAACAGAAAAAGGAAAATGTAACCTAACTAATTAGAGGCGCCTCTGCTAATCTAAAAAGGTGGCAATATTGAATGGCAATAAAACAATACAACAGCAATGAAAACACAGGGCAAAAATGGTATGTAACCCACAAGCTGAGGATAAAATATCAACATCAACATCAGAGAAATCATAAAAACACAGGGCCTATCATGAATCCACACACACACAAACACACACACACACACACAACTGGTAAGTAGAGGAGACTGACCAGAGAGAGCCTGCACAATAGAGTCAGAAATGGCCTCAAGTAAAAGTCCTCATTTAACCCTTTTGGAGCCAGCGTATCCTAGGTGTAGATCCAAAACGCTAGTTTTTCTGATGCCGGCCAAGCCACATAGGCATTTGAGCATATAAATTACAATATTGGTGTTGCATGTTATTCTAATATGGTGACATTACGGTATATACTGTAAGTGTCATACGATTTACTGATTACTTATTTTAAGAAATGTTCTATTGCGCTTCTGATTTGACTGTGAGATTCGCATATTTTGGGTGCGTAAGATGTGATGTGATGAATTCTGATCTGTATAAAGTCTAACCATGTAGATGAGTGCCTTTTTGCACTTCTCCTTGTCACACACCACTCCCCTGCACTCACTCACAATCTCCATACTACTGGTAAATAGCTTTCTTCCCAGGACAGCTGTGTGGATAACTGAGCTGATCTTTTTTCGGAAGTTAGACTCAAGGGCTGTGATTAAATCCACCAGTGCCATGCTGGGCACTTTAAGGCCCTTCTCTCCTAAGCTAAGGTCAGTGTACTGTTTGTCCTTGAGGAATGTGTACCAAGAATCAGCAGGGATTTCTGTGGTCAAGATTTTACACTCCTTACACAGACCATCTTTACTCTCTTTACTCTGTGAATTTCCCCACAATCTTACAGCCCATATACCCAGCCATGTAAACCAGTACACTTCCATCATGGTCAAAGGCAGATATTGCTGAAACTGGTGGTGTCATCTCACTCAGCAGGTCCAGGACACATTTTGGCAGGGCACGCTCAGGGGGGTTGAAATCAGACTCCAGCACAGCATCATTGTTCTGGAAAAACAAAATACACACAAATATTAGCCATAAGCTCTACCTAATGATATATATGTCACAAATAAAATTTTACTTATTATGATGTTAAATAAGGGGTATGTGTATTTTAAAGGTTGTTTTCCTTTTGGCATGTATGTATATATTTCATAGTCTGTTAACCAGATTGAAATGCCTTGTGTGTATGCATAATTGGTGACAATAAACCAATTCTAATTCTGAGCTGTCTAGACCTCGTGTTCTTGTAGATAGCTGGTCCTGGCTGAGCACTCTCCCTGACTTCTCTGATTCACAGATCGTGTGGATGACCGTGGATCAGTCCATTGGCTCTTCTTGATGGATAATAAAACATAAGTGATTGTATTGTAAATATATATTATTTTCTAAAAATTCAGAAGAACCAAAGATCACTTGCCTCCAGAGCTTCAAGAAGGTGTTTTGAGTAGGTATTTTGAAGGCAGTCTTGATTCAAACGATTTGTCAAAAGGTAGTTCACGGAGATCAGACCATATCATTTTCAAAGGATGTTGTGCTGCCACCCCTCTACACATGGGATCTGCTTGGTTCAGGGCGAGCACCTACAAGCTTCAGACGGGGGAGCCACTCCATACACTTCTCCAAGAATGGGAAATGCGCAGATGCATCTGAGAGAGCACTCTTCAGCTTGTGGGAATCCTTGAACTGCTTGGAGTTGAAGCAGTTGAAGATGCCATCAACGTTTTCACAGAATTTGGCAGCTGCCATGTAGTTCCTCTGCGCTTGACCTGTGAGCTGCTTTACCTGTGCAATGGTCTTTATCCCCACAGCAACTGAGTGGCTCAGGACCTGAGTAGCAAACTTGACTCTCATGGAAGCAAACGGGGGAAGATACACATGCTTCTTAGTAAGATGGCAACACAGTCGGATGTCCTGTTTGCTGTCATATGTATACAGATCCTCCTGAATGGCCCAGATAATGTGATTGCCATCCAGTACAAGCAGAACACTCTGACGGCATCTACTTCAAAGTATGGCTTCTCCTTTGTTACACCAAGACGGCATGGACTGGCATGTAGCAGAGCCAAGAAGGAAGCCTTGTCCTGAGTGGTCCACCGGAAACCATGAGCCTTGCGCTGAGACATACACTGTGTACTCACAACAGCATAGGCTTTGGCTGGTAAGAGTTTCTTCAACTGCTTCATCACTGACTTCTTATTAACACCTGCCTTGCTGGTCTTCTTTAGCCAGTTCACTTCCCTCACTTTCGCCTTCAGCTTGCGCACCTGCGACTTCAGACTCCTGATCTTCATCTTCAGGGTATGTTCCTTGGCAGTAGCTTCAAGGTCTGGTGGCAATGACGTTGGTGGCAACAGTGGTGTCAGTGGCATCGAGGGTCCTGCTACAGCAGCATCAGGTGCGGTGATATCTGTCTCTGAACCAGTGGGTTGTTGAATTCTGTCTGCAGTGGATGAGCCTGCATTTGATGGGTGAACAACATGACTCTGTTTGCCTGTATAACAAACACGGATTTGGGAAATTATGAACTAAAATCACTTTACAGCAAAACAACAAGGTATCACTATCACTTAACAGACAATAAGACTGCCACTCTAAAATGGATAATGTGATGTGAGGCGCTTTCACTCTAAAAGAGATGCTATGACTGGCATCTCAAAGTATCCCTGTATTTATACAATGAGAACCTTACGTTTCTTTGGTGGTAACTCCTGGCACTTCTTTGGTGGCTTTCTCCTTAACTCCAAGTCCAGTGGTGGTGGTGGGTTAGGGACATTAACCCTTGTGGGCACTGCATCCCATTTCAATCCTGCATGGCTACAAGATAATGAAAAAGATAAACTGACAGACAGATAGATAGCCTTTATTAAAATTCATTTTCAGTCTGTACATTGCACAAACGCAAAAAACACACCAAATACAGTTACATACAGTATATATTATATATATTTACTGTATATATATGTGTATATATATATATGTGTGTACACACACACTGATCAGCTGTAACATTGTGACCGCCTGCCTAATATTGTGTACGTCCCCCTTTTGCCGCCAAAACAGCCCTGACTCGTCGAGGCATGGACTCCACTAGACCTCTGAAGGTGTGCTGTGCGCATCAATGAGCCTTGGCCGCCCATGACCCTGTCGCCGGCTCACCGGTTTTCCTTCCTTGGACCACTTTTGGTAGGTACTGACCACTGCAGACTGGGAACACCCCACAAGAGCTGCAGTTTTGGAGATGCTCTGACCCAGTTGTTTAGCCATCACA